>APFE031684131.1:135286-185648 GCA_000404065.3 Pinus taeda
GATTATAGGAAGGTTTAGAGCTTGAATTTTCATGGCTTCTTTTTCTGCATGTTTTAAATCATGCAAGGTGAAAACTCCACATCTGAAAGGAAAAGTTGGCCAGCCCCTTTTTTGCTTTAACCTAAGATTCTGTGTAGTACTCTTAGCTGAAAGTTGGTAGGCAATTTCCCGGGCTAACAATTTATCAGGAACATATAAGGGAAGGACATGGGGATTGGCTTGACTGCCAAAGACTCTAACATACGTAAAATATTCTTCCCCAAACCAACTACCTACTGACAGCAGGTCAAAAGAGGCTAAGTAAGAGATCCTTGGAATGGGCTTATTAAAAATGGCGTAATAAATAGGAATCATGAAACCGTTACAGATATGATATAAGTGAGCTTTATGAGACGACTTCCACATCTTACGATGATAAATATGGATGGGGGAGGGGTCATGTGCGGTCCACCTCCAACCGAGAATGGGAAATTCAGAATTAAAACACAAGGTATCCAAAATATAAGCGTTGTAGTAGAATGGAGGGATTATCCTCTCGCTAACTCTGGTCTTATTCCTATATTCTCTGATGGCAAGGGCAAGCTTATCCGAAAGGATAGTGGCCCAATCCATAATCCAACTGTTGATTGCCGCCTCCATGAGGGGAACCATTTCTATAGTAAAAATGGTGGAATCATGCAGACCCCATAATCTACACATCATTATAGCGGCATAGCAATAAGGTGAACACAAGGAGTCGACTGAGTACTTACCGGAGGATTCATTCTTGTGCTTGCTTGGATTCTGCCTCCACTCTCTGATGGGTTCAGACTCGATTTCATTCTCACTTGCGAACTTCTCCAGAAAGGCGCTATTGTAAACTTTCTCTGGCACAGGCAAATGATACATTTGCCTCAAATCCTCTGGCTTGAAGGAACCAAAAATCCTTCCATCTTTTGCGACGAAAGTTCTGTCTGTGATAGGAATTTCTTCAATTGCCCACTTGATAACATCGGTGTATGGAAGCATTTGCTCTCTTGCCGCTATCCTATGTAGGAAGGAGTCGGCCAAGTCCTTGAGAGTGCATTCTGATTTTTTGGTAGAATATGCGGTAGCTTCTTCTACCACCTGCTCAGGCTTCTCGGCTTCCAGCAAATCATAAGTTCCTTGCCAAGTTGTTCTGGCAAGGCCCGCGCACGTTGTATTTGATATCAAACCTTTCTTACTGTTTACTATTAGTTGTGGCGTGGATGGTGATTCAATAACGCCTGCAACCTTCTTCTGCTTTTTACCCATTATGCCTGAATTGCTTGGTAAATCTGTAATCTGCATAGGAAGGTGTTTTTGGCGTAATACTGAGATAATAATGAAACTCGCAACTAAGAGTAAAATAGAAAGAAGAACGTCGATATACTTTGCCTTTATTAAAACAGCGCGGATATGATCTATAGGCAGATCTGATAGGATAGATTCATTAAGGGACTGTATAGGACCTGCCACCTTATAAATGCTCATTAGTGCAATATTTTCCTACAGATCTTTTAAATCATGCAATGGGCGCACTGGCAGCCGAGCAGGAATGATTATGCCTTAATTGTCATTAACTCGAGCTTTCCAATCACTCTAACGACTTTTCGTTGAGAACTGTGCCTTATCTTATCGGATCGGGCAGGGGTGCGAGGATAGTTTTAACAATGTTTCAAATGTTGTCGATCACCGATCGCCGATATCGAATCGGGGAAAGGCCTATGCGCTTTAAGGATTCATCGGGGGGAAAACACCGATCGCCGATCGCCGATAGTTTTATCGGGTCGGGGCTTTGCCGATGGGCGCGATAGTGTTGCACAAGGGAATGCCGATTGTCGATATCGCCGATAGATTTATCGGGTCGGGGGGAGCCTTTTGATTGCTTGGTGCATCCTTTATGTTATTGCGATATGTGATCTTGCGATCGCTTTATCGTAATAAACACATATTTGCTTTATTTCCAATGTTTAAAGGGATATTGCTTTTGATGGAAAGTTTATAAAGCGCTCCTTGGATTTGTTGAATTTTTACAAAGTAAGGGTTATTGACATCAATTTTATTATGAAAGGGACCCGTTTCATATTTTAATGGTTTTGTGAATAATAATAAATATGAAATGGGGGGTTGTTTTGCAAGGCACAACAAGATCTCAAGAGGAGATATCTATTTCTAGAAAAATCCACCTAGTGGATTTGTTGATGGAGGTGACTAGATCAAACCGTATTTCAATTCAAACCTTTATTTATATATGAAAATAAATTAATACATATCCATCATCAATTTTCAAACTATGTCAAATTTAGAATCGAAGGATTCCCAACCTATTTTTCATCAGTTTTGGAACCTTTCTACACAACTACTATGCACACAAAGGTGAATACTTTGGTGGGACATTGTTGTACGTTGTAATGTGAAGTATATGAGAGGTTAGGGTTGGATGATGGCTTGCAAAAGGAGGAAAGAGTTTTAGGTATCTTAATAGAACATAGAGAGTTTACACGTTTCTCTAAGAGGACATTCATAATGTTTCTCATTGATCTGTAAAATGGTGTGGATATTCCACTGAACAATATATCACAACAAATCTACTACATATATAATGGAAATCCAAGATCTACACTATGAAGAGTATTTTTTTCTTATAATTTTGGATTTGTTAATTAATGTGTTATCCTTATGCATGAAATATATGAAATATGGAAAAAAGGGAAAAGAACACGAATATAATCACTTACAACCATAATAACACAAGATACGAACTAGGAAACCCTTACAATAGAAAACCCAAACTAGAAGTTGAGGTTTCTCTTCTCTCTCTTTCTCTGAATGGAAATGGATGCAAGTACAAAGAAGTGATATTTGTGACCATTGGTCTGCAAAAACACACACTCTCTTTGTTTGCATTCTTTCTATCCACTTTCAATTACTTTATTCATCTATGGAATAAAAATCACTCAAATAGAATGAAACCCCTTTTCATTCTAGTGGTCTGGTTACCGTAACGAATAAAGTTCATACTCAATTGAATATTCAAAACATTGTAACGAGTAATAAAAATTTATAATTGAAATATATATAAAATATGAATGAATATAAGCTAGCCAACAAGATTGGAAAAATAAATGAATGAAATACTTGAGTCCCTTCATGTCACAAACATTGTATTTATCAAAACATAGTAGACATGTAGTTAACTCCTCCCTTTGTGCTTATTTAGTCTCATGTTTTTTGTCGAGATGTGAAAATAATCCCATAGCTTTCCTCACTTTTTCCTCATCTACAAACCATTAGTAGTTTTCATTATTAGAATTCCAATCGAAATGATACAAAATAATACATGCCTCGGCCTCATGGACAAAAAGCACATTAGAAACACTTTATATAGCATTGTGTTGATTCCCACGAATGTCATTTAGACTTAATACAATGTAGTTCATAGGCGTTGAAAAGTGTAAATAGGTTTCATCTTCATAATGACATGTGTAATTGTGATTTTATGTAATTGATGAATATAAGAAAAAATAAATTACTATTGTAATGCTTGTTTCATGGGTTCATGAGAAAGGAAATTTATTTTTAGTAATGGCTTGCATTACAAGCCTTTAGGTTTTGTCATCTAGTCATAAAATTCAAATTGATTCAATGTCATGTATGAAGGACCCTTCTTGGGCATGTTAAAGTATAAATAGCCCTCCAAGAAAAGCACAAACATCTCCCTTCAAGTCGATTTCCAAAGGAATAACAATATCTCTCCAAATGACATGTCAGCCTAGTTGGATGACAAGTTGGCTTATTATCATGGCAAACAACTATAAATAGGCCACTCAGCCTCATTTCAGAGCAAATATTTTCGGTTGTATTCTGAAGTTAGTAAGTAGTGTGAAGGTCAATGAAAGGAAGCCTCCTATCCGGCATGAAGAAAGAAATAAGAGTGAAGTTAGCTTGGGTACCATTTGGATATGTTTTAGGACATGCATTCGAAGAAATAAGAGGACACTTTTTGTAGAAAGAACCAAGAAGAATAACAGTCCTCTTTGGGCAATCGAGTTGGAAGAAGGTCAAGACAAGGGAACTGAGTCAAGCTAGAATAAGACCCTATCCAAAGCGAAGAAAGTGAAGGCATAAGATAAGGTATTGCACACAATATAGGGTTTCTGAAATAGGATTGCATACCTAATTCAAGGATGCTGAAGCTTTGAAGCAAAAGGAGGTCGAAGTGGAAGAGGATCCGACGAAAAAGGAGGAGCAGAAAGTTGACTATCATTGTATAAGGATCTCATCAAGGGAACTTGTGTCTTGGTATTGGAATGGAAAATAGGTCAAGCATCTTGGTCTTGGTATTTGTCAATTGGAATCTCAATAAGAAGAAGAATTTGTTCAATTTTTCTGCTCAAGTGGGAGAGGTTTTGGCCCTAGATGATAGCCTATATTTTGTCTCTTGTCTCTTTGTGGTTTATGAATTGGTAGTTGTTTGATATATAAGAACACTAATAACCTAAGAAAAAGAAGATATTAATCTCAAAAAGTAAAAATTACTCACAATCAGTTAATAATAGAAGATAAATCACTTAATTTCTATTTCGTAGATTTCTCAACATGGTTTCAGAGCTAAGGTGACTAAGTCAAGGAAGGATATCTTATCAAGGGACACTCAAGGATAAAATATCAAGGAATGCATCAAAGAAGATATCATCTTGAATTCAAGATCTATGAAGGAAAATCATCAAAAAGTCATCATTGATCTTCATCAACAAGATTTCGCCGTCAATACGGATCTCCCTATCTGTGAATCAAGGATCATTATTGAAGAAAATTGTCTTCATCAAAGAGAAATTTTAATCTTTATATCATCGTCAACACAAAGGAAACAACAAGGATAAACAAGATCCTATCAAGTAAGTATATTTATTTCCACATCTGAATATGTCAAAATATAATTTTGCAATGAAAGCAACTAAATGGTTGGGGCTTCAAACTATCTTGCATGGAAGAAAATGACAAATCTAAATCTCATTGAAAATGAGGTTATGGAACATGTCAAAGGATCTATCACTAAACCAAAAAAGGAATATCCTCAAGCTCTTTCCAAGTATATGAAAGGGGAAGTTAGGGCTCAAAGGATTCTCATAGAATCCATCAAGGATCCCCTGATCCCATATGTATCTAAACTCGAAACTTGAAACTTGAAAAGAAATCTATGACAAACTGGTAAAGTTATATTCCGTAAGAAAATTGGAGAAGTCACCTCATTAAGGAAAGAAATATACAAGTTGAAGATGTGAAGGGAAGATGGAATAGCCTCCTACTTTATGAGGATATCTTAAATCCAGGATCAACTACAAGATATGGGAGAAGTCGTGTCTGATAGAGAAATGACAACAATGGTATTAAATGCACTGTCAAAAGAGTATTACTTCAAGTATTTATGGGAAGAAAGAAGCTACTTCATTCCAGGATCTATGGTCACTATGAAATATTGGAGAATCTAGACTAAAGGAAAAAATTGATGTGGGAGCAGGTGAGAAAAATCAAGCTTATGATGTAATGACAAAAAGAAAGGGAAAATATTGATAGTTTGGTCCTTGGAAAAAAGAATAAGAACATGGCTAAAATACAATGTTATGGGTGTAAAGAATATGGGCACTATAAGAGAGATTGTCCTAAGCTCAAGAAGGAAAATAAAAAAATAGGAAGAGAAGAAGCTCACATCACCAAGGAAATGGAGGAACATGAAAGGAAGAAATCCAAGAAGGAGGAACTAGTAGATCTCCACTATTGAGATAGTCTTCCTCACCTAAGTTCTTTTCAAGTCCCTAAGTCTTTTGTTGTATGATATGGTTATCATGATCCACTAAATGGGATACATCAAGGCATCATAGAAGCATTGAAAGTAAGAGCTCAGGACATCATCATAGAGAAGCATGAAAGATGGCTAGAATCGATGGAAGTCAAGGATATAGCTCTTAGAAATCTCATTGGAAACATAAGTGGCAAGGTAATCTAGTTCAAGGTTCATCATCAGATCATTCAAAAGGAAACATATATTAATGGGGATAATTTAGATCCTCAAATATTCTCTGATATAATCTTCATTAAAAGGTTCAGTGATCATGAGGGGAAGCAAGTGTTTCATCAAGAATTCCAAATTTGTGGAATTCATGGGATGGTGGTATGATGACATAAAAGTGAAGAAGATCAAGGGATTGAAGTTCTTTCAATCAAGGAAGTTGTTGCAGGAAGTCCGGATGACCCAAAGAAAATATGAGGTATGTGTGGTTACATTTGATATTTTGTAACTCATGAACCAATGCGTTATCTTAAGAGCATTATCAAAATAAAGGATATCCTCCCTCAAATGGATGTAGGAATGCATGGGTCACACATTCACTAGATGAAATCAACATAATATGACCTCATATGAAGTATAAGGTGGTTGACCACAATTGAGGAACTCTGATTGGAAGCTCTTGGGAATAAAATGTGTGAAGAAAGGAAGGAAGAGATTGTGGAATATGCAACCGTGGTAAAGGCAATCAACATCCGAAAGACCTAGAATATCTGACTAGGATATCTCCAAGGAAGATATGAAGACATTGATGGAGTCTAGAAAAGAAAGAGACCCTTGGAATATATATATTTAGGAGATCTTTTGATATGTATGTAGGATGTTGATGCAAACAAGAAGATGTCATGATGAAATACCATCACAAAGGTAATGTTAATTTTAATATTCATTACTTTGTTTTTGAACAAATATATGGATGGGTTTGTGGAGGGCTGCCAAGGGAAGATCTACGGTTGTCTTCCACCACTGATTCACATTTAGTAGGATGAAATATCATTAAGGCAACATGGCATGAATAAGGCAACATGGAATGAAGGAAGGCCAGATATGAACTGATGAATCACATTTTGATTATGACATGCTTGACTCATGAATTAAAGTGATGGATGGTCTGTGCCCTATGAAGAAGTCCCAAACATGAAGACTCTTGGATAATGAAAAGAATTCATGACATCATAAGGAGGAGTTATTCAAGTAGTTGGTTGTCCCATCATCTCCACCTAAGGAGTTGATTAGCTCCCTAATTAAGAGGGAGCCTGGAAACAAGTTTCTTACTTGGAAGAAACTTGGAATCAAAATTCCAAATCTAAGAGGGAGCTTAGGTACATTACTTCTATATGACTGAGTACATTTATTTGTTGGAATAGATATGTCCTCCTTAATTAAGAAGGAGATATAGACACACCATTCTTATATTCACCCGAGAAGACAGAATAGAGAATTGGGTAAACATCTGGCATTTGATGCTCTTTGAGTATGAGTTAGGGCATCCAAGAAAAGAGTAGTCGTAGAGGATCGATATTCTTTGAGGATTGGGAATCCAAGATAAGATTAGTCTTAGTGGTACACTCCCTGAGAACTTGTTTGGGGTATGTTTCGAGAGAGATAATGATGAGGGTGTCTATACATCATTGGTCTTGCTAGCATTATGCTCAAATCTCGTGGAGAGATAGAGTTGTTAGTCAAGACCTTTCTATGTGACAATGTTGGTTGATATGATTCTATATAGATGGGTTACTAATCTGACTCTTCCTATGAGAAATTCTTCAAATTGACAATGACGAAGTACCATTATGAATACCTCCCTAGTTAAGAGGAAGTGTTGAAAAGTGTAACTAGGTTTGGTCTTCATAATGATGTGTAATTGTGATTTTATGTAACTGATGAAAAGAAGAAAAATAAAATTATTATTGTAATGCTTGTCTCATGGTTTTCATCAGCAAGGAATTTTATTTTTAGTAATGGCTCCCATTGTGAGCCTTTAAGTTTTGTCATCTAATCATAAAAGTCAAATTGATTCAATGTCATGTATGAAGGACCCTTCTTGGTCATGCTACATTTTGTATGAGACATTAGATAAGTATAAATATCCCTCCAAGACAAGCAAAATCATCTCCCTTCAAGTCAGCTTCAAAAGGAATAACAATATCTCTCCAAATGACAAGTCAGCCTAGTTGGATGACAAGTTGACCTATTATCATTGCAAACAACTATAAATAGGCCACTCAGCCTCATTTCAAAGTAAATATTTTCAATTATGTTATGAAGATAGTAAGTACTGCAAAGGTCAATGAAAGGAAGCCTCCTAGCTAGCATGAAGAAAGAAAGAAGAGCGAAGTTGTCGTGGGTATCATTTGGATATGTTTTGGGTCTCTTTTAGGAGACACATGTGAAGAAAGAAGATGAAACTAGTTGCATAAAGTACCAAGAAGAATAATAGTCCTCGTTGGGCGGTCGAATTGGAAGAAGGTCAATCCAAGAAGGGAGTCGATTCATGCTAGAAGAATACCCTATCCAAAGTGAAGAATGTGAAGGCATAAGATAAGTGATGATCAGTGGTTGTCATTGATGTCAACCCAAGCAACACCATGGGCTACCCCCATCTTGCATGGTAATTTTGACATGAAAACTCATATTATTTTTCATCTAATATCTTCTTGATGGATTCTACTCGTCGAGATGTTTCCGTTGATATATGGTATGCCTCCTAGTTCTTAACAGTTTGAGAGATATTTGCGTTTGAAGTCGAAAACCCCCATTAGTGGGCTAAACCCCAGGCGTTGAGACATCACCTTCTTCCCCAATGATTGTCAATATATGACAGGGATTCTCACCGTAACCTCACCTCGTATAAGTTGAATAAATTGAAAATCCAAAGATAGTAAACCAATCATTGACTTTACTCTCAGGTAGGACCATATCCACTAAGCCAACCATTGACTTCAAAATTTTAGTGGAAAAATATTAATAAGCATTAGTAATTAATTAAATTAAGGGTAATTGTGAAAGCATAATATTAGGAATCATTTTAAAGTAATTCTATCCCATAAAAAGTATCATTCATACCTTAGAAAATACTATCTCTTCCCATAAGGCTCGCGATCTCCCTTCCTTAGCACACAAGTCAAATAAATTTAATATTTTAATAAGTTAATTCCTATATGAAACCCTCTCTAATATCTAACGGTCACCTATAATGTCCCTTCCTAGACCTTAACATCATCCTTAACAACCCGCATATGACTATAAAAACAAACCCTTACCACCACTTGATAGACATGCTTTTGAACGAATAATCTAAGGTATTATCTCTCTAAAATTATTCGGTCACCCTGAGGAGCAATTAACGTAGGCACATAAAATTAAACAGGGGTCAAGGTTTGGTTCGGTTGAGGATTTATTTCATGGGCAGTTACCTTGCAAAGCATAATGAAGATACATACTTCCGGACCTATCATATAGACCTGTAGCAAGTATTATACTTTGAATCTGTGGTGAAGGTTGCCTTACATAAGAAGAACAAAGAACACCAAGAAGGGTAAGCAAGAGTAATTCTGTAATTTTCTTTTGTATATTCACTTTAAAGTCACGGTCTAGGTCCTTCTTACTTTGTATTTAAATAGAGCATGGTGGTGAAGTAAAATTATAAGTGCGGGCACAAACAATTCCTCTAGCTCGATAGCGGGTCTAACCACAACCGAGACATTTTATGGAAGATTTCCTTAGGTTATAACCAATTAAGAGGGCCTACCTCTTAGTACACTTATCCCGTTTGGTGATGACCTTGCTTGCTCACTTCATCTATTTCTCGTTTCCTTCTTCAAACACCTGAAACAAGTAAACAACAAGAAACAACAACCATGATAATAGACAAATTGTAATTCAACCTACTTAACAAGTCAAGAAACATTAAGCCATAAACATGTGAGACAACACATTATGTATGAAATCAATTGATAGTTTCATATATATTAAATCAAGAAGATATTACAACCATTGTCTTGAGGTTGTTGTTCTCCTCCGATAAAACCAGGTTCCCACACACTTCCGTTAGCATTCCATGATGGCCTCAACAATGATAGTTTTAAGGCTCTTCCCTTTAGGCTTCACACTAAACTAAATTCACACTTCTCCCTCACACACAACTAGATAGATACAACTATGAATAAATTGTTGTTTACTCCAAACTTAATTAGCACTAGCACACCAACATTAACACTAGCTTGTGCTTGGGAAAAATGAAGATTTATATAGCATCAATGGATGGGAGATGGTTCCTCTTCTCATGGGAGAAAGTCTTATCTCTTGAGGTAGTTCCATCCTTATAGGGAAAAGGATCCAAAACTGACATCCTTGACTCCATCTGGCTCAACCATTTACCACACTTCTGTTATAAAGCTTCTAGAGCTGGAAGCTTCGGCTCCTTATTTAAAAACTTTCCAAAAGAGGATCGATGCAACCAAAAGAAAGCTCAGTTGCTCCAGTCAGCGTAGGGACAATGTTAATCCCTGCATATCGGTATGATGAGGACAAGGGTCATTAGTGCTGGTCTTGTAAACTAGGAAAAACATAAGATTTTTGGGAAATGATGCAAAAGGGAATTGTTCTGCTCATGAAGAGGGACACAATGGGAGTTTCTTCATGAAGGGGAATTATGTAGGGGTTCACTGTAGAGTTTCTACAGGATCATGGAATGGGGAGTACAGGGATAGGAAAAAGATGTCGTGTAACATATGCCCCCTAAGGCGTGAAGGCCAAACTAGAGTGAGGGATGAAATGCTTTATGAATCAGTGCGGGGAACCAGAGTCTGCCATTAGAAAACCTGCAAGAAAGTATATATACATATACATAACTGAAAAATTTGTCAAATGATACATGAATCGTGGAATGGACGCAGCCATCCAGAGAATGATCATGTAAATGGATCTAGGCATGGGCGCAAACATCTAATAAAGAGGATCATATTGAAACCAAGGTATGGTCAAAGCCATTCAATAATGAGAAGGATCACATATGATAACTCATGGTATGGTTGCAACCATCCATCTAAGAAAGACATGTATATCAACATAACCATGTCACATTTCCTTGCAACCTGGACCTTTGTAATCTGAGCCCAGGGTCTTGCACCCCAACACGACTCGATCAAAGTACAAATTCTAACATGTGAATAGATGTGTTGACGTCAAACATGCTAGAAAATCACTTGATTACCAGCCGATGATGTAAATTGTTAACAAGCACGAGAGAAACCACCAATAATGACAATGGTTCTCAAGGTACTATCAACACAATTCACGGAATGTGAATAGAGGAACTGACGTTGAAAACCTGTGAAATCACCCAATCGAAAGCCAATGATGTGAAATTATCGTCGAGTGTGAAGTTCTTGCCATTAGGGCATGAAAGCTCTAAGGTACTGGAAGGGAGTCTCTCGGAACAAATCCCACATAATGAGCTGAAGTCAACAGGAAGCGACCATGTTGAAGAAGGGCCATAATGTATCCCAAATCATCGACATGAGACAAAGGGATGGAAAATGATTTTGGATGATACAGAGAATTAGGGGTAAGTGTAACTGCAGAAGGACAACTCTTGAACATATCGGCAACACGACAAGAAGTTTGGCAGCTTTTTGATCCATAGGATCGGTGGTCATGATGACATGGCAGAGATCAAATGGAAGGAAAAAATGAATGGCCCAATCCAGGAAGGTCAACGATAAAAAGGAGGATATCCCATCCCGACACAAAGCAGAAAGTGTCATGTTCAAGAGTGAGCCGCAGACGCAACTGATTAGATTTCCAAATTTCCCCCCACCATTCTTGGCAGGTACCCCAATTATTTTTTCATTGCAAGGTTGAAGGGGATAGCATATGCTTGCACTGTAATTTCATCCATAGGACGAATCCAACCTAGCAAGTTTAACGAGCCCTAGGAAGGATAAGCTCATGTTCATCATGGTGACAAATCCAATGTCGTTTAGTATTTTAACGATTCCGACAAAGGTGTAACTCAGTATCTTTTTCATGTTTAGAGAGTTTGAAAAAGACATGGAAAAGAAAGCTCCACATGGTCCCTTCTCGTACATTTGTGTCTCTCGAGCCTAAAAAGGTAGAAAATAATACTTGAGAGAACTGCTTGACCATTTCAGTCAAGGAGTAGTTTTTTCGTAAATAGTTCATCCCAACTCAAAAAAGGGATAAATGTATATTGGGCGCATGATGTTTCACATCCATTAACGAGTTCGAAATGACAAGGGCTCGGCTATCTTTTTGTGTTTAAAGGGTCGGAAAAGAGTTTGAAAGTGGACCCCCCATTTTATTCTCTTTTACGAATCAAAAGGGAAAAATACTCGGCTTGAGTTTTACGAGTCAAGAGAAGAGCTAAAACATGACTCAGCGTCATCGTCGAACATCCATCACCTATTGTTGTGTAAAAGGGTAAAGTGCATTATTCAATTGTTGAGGCAAAATAGGTCAAAATAATTTAAAAACCCTAATATTTCATGAAAAACTGAATAAAAGGGAGGAAAAGTAAAAAAAAATTTACCATTTACCATTTACCATTTTACCTTGCTGTGAAAAATTTTTCACCCACTTTTGCCCTAATTTTTCCGAAGCATATTGCGGGAGATCTGGGAGGTCATTCATTGAGCCACAAATTGCAGGTAAGAGCCAAGTCCCTAAGATCCATTTCTATACTGTTTATTCCTATTTTCGTCCATTTTTTGGATTTCTAAGGGAGGTTTTGGCAACAAAAAAAAAAAATCGCCCTCGATCAGCTCAAGTTCTAGGCACGGAATTGCACCGGCTGAGGGTAATTAAAACGCCCAACCACGTCATCAGTGCAATTGTTTTTAAAATAGGCGTGCTCACACCGTGAACAAGGAAAAAATCATTTTCCTCTCAGAACCACCGTTTGAATCCAAATTTTACTAGCCAAAAATGATTATTAACTTGAATACATGGTTTGTGCAAGAAAGAATCTTCGAAAATGGTAGACTGGAAAGAATGTGAGCACGAAGATGTGGACACCCAAGCACTAAATGATCCAAATTTCCTGAATGCTTTGAGGAATTATGGGCTCCTCAAGTTCTTTCTCACACCAGGGATGCAGGCTCAACTTGATCTACTTCGATACCAGATTAGTGTTTGGGACATAAATCGGGAAATATTCATCATTGGTGACCAGGAACTGGAGTTAGAAACTTCAAACATATATTTCATCACAGGACTGTCCCGGAGAGAGGAACGAGTCAACCTATATGGGTCACGACCGATTGGGGCAAGCATATCCATGCTATTTGCTGAACATTTCTGTGAAGCCCTAAAATCCAAGAGAGGAAAGATTGAGATTTCCACTGTGTGAGACCTGACACTAAGAGTGCTATTGTTGACTATCAACAGAGTGACAGGGTCCCAAGTAGTGCAGGAGACTAACAAGTCAAAATTCTATATGTTATCGATTGTACAGCACCATCGACCTTCAATTGGGCAGAAGCGGTGAATATCAACATAAAACGCTAGCTGACAAAAGCTAATGTGGGGAATCTAAAGCAACTTTACTTTGGATCTATACTAGTGACCTTTTTCTTGGAACAAGTGTCATTGTTCTAGTACCAGCTGACTGAAGTAGATCCGTCGATGCCAAGAGACCCACGAATGGCATGTTGGAGTCGTTTGATGCCTAGGATCACTAGGGGCCAGCGTATCGTAGTGGAGGACTGGTTGATCGTAGTGGAGGACTGGCCATATAGTGGTATCGACTTCTGTGCAGATCCAAACATGCCACTACCAGATGGGGAGGATTTTGACGACGAAGGTAAAAAATAAATTTTTATTTTTGTGATTTTTTTAATTTTTTTTTATATATATGTGTTTATAACCGTTTGTTTTATCAATGCAGATGTTGGACTAGAGCATCCTTCCAGGATGTCCTCGATAGCTAGGTGCTTCTCTCACCAGTTCAATGTCGCTCCTTATCAGGAGGGGAGTGACAACAAGGAGGAGATTGTGAGGAGCCTTGAGGGGTTGACTCGTGGTATCCCTAGAGTATGCCCGGGTGGGAGACATCCCATGCCAGTACCAGAGGCATACAGTGGGAGTATTGGATCGGATCCATCAATTTCTGAATCGTGTTGAACGAGCAGTTTCATGTTACCATGATCACCATGCTGATTAGTTCCTAGGTCCAGCATTTACATTTTTCAGGCCTGCATGCCACGGATATATGAGACTTGTGAGCTGTCGATGTTATTTGAACACACATATTATTTTTTGGGGTTTTGATGTATCAAACATTATCACCATATGTGTGTGTGTGTGTGTGTGTGCTGTGTTTTCTTGTTTACTATGGTACAAATGATTTGTTTTGGCTTTTCAGATGTTTTGTAAATGTCTATCCAACACATAATTAGCTAATGCATCTATCAATGTATTCATGCGTCTAGAAATATGATGATATGTAATGTAATCAAAATTCCTTTCCAGTAGATGAATACATAGATACATTCTCAATATTTGAGGTCTTTTGACGGAATATTTCCCGTTGAGTTGAAGGACAACAAGCTATGAATCTAGGTTGACAACCAATTCCCGTATGTCAATAGCAATGGTTTCTGACAACAATTCAATGACTACGATGTATTCAACAATGTTGATAGTTGTGCGAGCTAAAAAAATACCTTGAAGATCAATACACTCACCATTGGTATCATAAATGGCCCATCTCGTGGAGGATAGATTCTGGGTACTATGGAAAACACCATCAACGAAACTGATGTGAGGAGTCACAGACATTTGCAAAGAAGAGAAAACATGGTAAACAAGAAAGCTTCTTGAAAACTAACACACCAAACCACACTGCACAAAAATGAATGACTCACTAATGTACATAAGTAACCATGCAAGATGACCTAAGCATAGTGCTTTTTAGAGAGAGTCCATGCTGGGACTCGAGTAATCAATCAACACAAATGAACACTGGAGTTTTACTGTTGACATTACGAGTAAGCATCGACTTGGCCAAATAATAGAGTAGAACTCATATTAAGGTTTTCCCCCATGCCCCCTAGGTGAGGGAGGGTTACGATTCAAATGGAAACTCCATTGAAATAATGGGCAATCGGTAAAAACTTGGCAAGGGAGAAAAATCTTGAATCCATGAAGGGATAAAAGTGCCCTCAGTTGAAATATCTTGACCACGTCAGGATAAACTAACACATCAATAGGCAATGGAGAAGAGAACTTCTTAAGACACATAGACATGGTCGCTGAGCTAGGTAGGAACAAGGAACGATAATGAGTATCGTTCCAAGGTGGTTCCTCGAGAGACATTACTTCCATGATACTCTCTTCAACAAGAAACGTATCGGCTAAGGGATCGGGATATTCTAAAGCACCAAGCCATGGGGATTGAGAATATGTATCGAGAGAAGTATTCGAAATAGGAGAATCAAAGAAAACAGAACTTGAGGTCGAAAAAATTTCATGTAATTGATTTCGGCAAGACTAAGTGGCATAACCTCACCCCAGGTATCAACAAGATCTGGCAGAGTGACCCAAGGATATTTTACTGAGAGCATATTGACAGAGGCAACATGAGGAGGTGGGAACTGAAAAATTCCCATGAAGGTAGAATATTTAAAAAGACTTCCCCCCACACTCTCATAAGGAGCACCAGTGTGCTTGACATACGGAACATTGGCATCCGAGGAGGAAGAGGAAAAGAAGGATAGTTGGTCGACTATGATGATATTCCCTTGATGGGGAAAAAGAATCATGCGGAATAGGGAGGAGGCTACAACATGCATGGCATGGGTCTAGCTCCGTCCGAGCAAAAGATTATAATTGAGATTAGCATCAACAATCTATACCATAATGTGTACTGTCTTTCCCTTGAAAGTAATGGCAAGGTTGGGTAAGACATCGAAGGGTCATGAATCGTGCTCGTCGAAATCTTCCAAAGTGTTAGGGGATTGGTTCAAAGTAGGAGAACCAATTGCCTTCCAACAAGCGACCAACATGATGCAGGTAGAAGCACCTTCATCAATAACATTCCTATGAATGGTGTTCTCATTGATGATTACCTGAATGAGAAAGGAAATCTGATGAGGCAGGTGTCGAACGTGGTTCTCTAGATCAAAACATATCAAACTAGAATCGGCAGGATCAATACCCCCAATAGCTGACAGCAAGGATTTCCTCTGAGACGCACAAATTTTGAGTACGTCGAGAGTAGAAATAGTTGATGGTGCCTAAGCCAAATCCTCAACAATATTATAGTGATGAGCGGCTTGAGCGTTGGGATTGTATGAGGATTTCCTTAGCACACAGCAAGAAGGTGGTCGAATGGTGGAATCAGGGTTAGGGCACTTGATATGAAGAGGACCAGAACTCGAGGCAAAAGAAGAAGGGGTGGCCTCTTTCTCTTTCCCGGTTGTTGGAGTAGGAGTTTGGTAATCTTTTGATCTAGTAGCCACATTAATAGGCGTACTCATCATGAACACTTGAGATCCTGAGGAAGCAGATGATTGAGGTTGATCTACCATTTGAGTATGCTGAGATGGAAAAGGCTCTTTCAAGACAGTTGGGGTCCCTTTGAGAAAATGACTAACCTCAGTTCATCGGGGGCAATACTTAGTATAGTGATCCTCCTACCAAATGAGGCATGGATACTTAGGCTTCCATTTTGAAGAATCACCGGTAGCTAACTTAAGAGGACCCTGTTTTGGGGCATCAGCTTTACCCTTGCCTTTGCCTTTATTCTTACCTTTTGAGGATTTGTCTGTTGTGGTAGACTGAAGAATGTGGACCTCTGAGGCTTTACCAGGGCCAGGTGGATTGTGGGAGGAACTATATGAAGAATTGTTCGAGGCCGACTTCTATTTGGAAGAAGATTTGACTGGGCTCTGATACACTGAACCAATTATTCCATCAACGGGAGGTGTAGCCTATGACTTTGATGTAGTGGGATCATATGAGGGCCGGGAGGCATCAAGTAATAACTCATACAATGTGCCAAACTAAGAATAAACGAGATCTACGTACTGGGCATGAGAAATGGCTTATTCTTCAGTAAAGCATCCACCAATATCTATATCGTGAGCAATTGGAGTGACGAATGACTTGGTAAACCATTCAATGAGCAACTGATCAACAATCTCAAATTTTATCAGGCGACGTCTACATCTCCATTCATGGATGTGATCGCAGATGTGTGTCGCAGTATCTTGCTTAAGTGATGTGATAAAATAGGTTCCAATTTCATAGCGAACCAACAACTAGAAATGCGTGAGGAAGGCCATGGCTAAAGAGTTGAATTCATGGTAAGTACTTCGAGGAAGCTCGATGTACCACTTGGCTGCATCACCCATGAGGATTCATTGGAAAAGACAGAGACACATAGAATCATCAACGTAGGATTGAAGAGCACCAGAGCTGATATGTCATCACATGGGCTTGAGGATCTTCTTTTGCTTTCCCTTGAACTTAGGACAATCACTCAAGATCTTAGACAAAACCAGAGTCCAGTATGGCAAATGAAGAATTGGATCATTCGTGAGTCGAGACACATCTCGCATTTCTAGCGTGGCCAAGAATGGAAATTGCGTATTAAAAGGCATTGGAGGTCAATAAGAGGGTCCAACTAGAGGAGCCCATCCCTGCTGGTAAGGATTTTGGCCCCATAGTGGAGAGTTTTGGCCATATGGCATTTGATTTTACCCCCACTATAGTTTACCTTAGCCATAGGGAGGATTTTGACCTTGAACACCTTGAAATTATCCAGTCATAGGTTGTTGATAAGCAACATATGGGTTAAGAGGCTATTGAGCTTGTTGACCTTGGACATATAGATATTGCATCTGTTGTCCCTGAACATACGGGTTTTGAACCTATTTCCCCTAAAAAAGAGGGTTTTGGACCTGTTGTCCTTGGACATAAGGATTGTACACTTTATGCCATTGGACATAGGGTTTATGTACTTGCTTCCCTTGGACAAAAGGATTCTGGGCCTGTTGCCCTAGGACATTAGTATTTAGGGCCTACTACTGCAGGACTTGACCCTCGCCTTGTCCTTGTAAGGGTTGACCCTGTTGATATAAGGGTTATTGTTGCTTGGGTTGGCTTTGCTGCTACGATGATTGAACTTGCGGTTGCAAAGGCTATCCTTGTGACTATAGAGGTTGGCCCTGCGAAGACATAGGCTGGGAAGTTTTCGGAGCATCCTGCATCTGTTGCTACATGGTTTATTGCAACTTTTGTGAGGGTTACCCCTGCGGTTGTTGCAGTTGTCCTTGCTACGATATAATCTGTCCTTGTTGTTGTGTGGATGACCCTTGCTGCAACAAAGGTTTCCCTTATGGCTGCAAAGGTTTTCCTTGCTGCTGCAAGGGTACTTGAATAGTTCCGGGAAAATTTCAGAACTGTATCTGGCCATAGCCACCCTGAAAAGTGGATGGGCCAGGATGAACGTACTACCCATACTAAAAGTTGTAAGGCGGATTGACCATTCCTTGAGAACCATATGGAACATAAGGAGTTTGGTACTGAACCTGAGCCTCATAAGGCTGCTGATAATGGAAATTGCTTGACCCAAATGAACCAATGGGATTCTGGACTAGTTGGTACTAGACATTACTTGATCCAACAGGACCAACAGGATTTTGGATAATACCAAAAGAAGGTTGGTTCATGCCAACCATGTGAGCCTATAACCTCCTCACATTGGTGGTTCTTGACACCATAGAAACACTCAAATTTTGCCCCCCAAGCGATGGCATAGCTTGTCCACTTACTGGAGGGATTGAAGAACTGACAGTAACATTCTTTGCGACCGTCAATTCAACTGGACAAGTGACTGGGACGGACGAGACAAGAGTGTTCGGAATGGTGGGTTGCATTGGGACTGAGGTAATGACCTATTGGGAGGTCGAGTTCGCAATGAATGGAATTGTAGTAGGCATGGCGTTGGACGCCCAAACAAGGTTGTGATAAAGTGATGAGGCACTACGTGTACCTGAGACCAATTCTGCCAAAGTCACATAATTAGGCGGTAAATCCCGATACACACTGATGGGAATGATCACTATATAGGGGAAACCTTCAGGAGGAAATTGATGTTCTCCCTCTTCGACAATGTGTGGAGTAGAAACCTCCAATTCATCTGGAGAGGGAACTGGAGCATCGCCTTCAGGTTCCATAGCTAGGAACAAATGATGACGAACAACCGAAGATGTACGAGGGGATAATTCCAAAGGAACACCCGGCTGATCGTACGAACTATACTGACGATGTGGTGATATCACAATAGGGTTGAACAAAGGATTTAGAGGATATATAACTAGTCCAAGCTAACTGTCAGTAGTTGGAAAACTCTTAGGAGTCTCGATGGGATTGTTCGAAGATTCCAGGCCAATATCAGCAGGTGAACCAGTATCTGAAATAGGTGGAGGACGAGATGAAAAAGGTTGAATGATCAAAACAATTCTGATTTCAACACCTTGGTCCTTGAGTGACTCTGGTAATTAAGGAAAAGGCTCCTCAGACAATCTTTCATACGAAGGAGAGGAAGAGGAACTAGGTGAACCAGATGGTTCAGCCACGATAACCTTGTCTTAGTTAATAGGAAAAGAGAGATAAACTTCAAGGCTTTAAAATTTTCTTTATGGAAAGCTCATGATTTTGTCTATAAAAGACTAACAAGATGTTATAAGATTGTGGGCAATCAATTTTTTAAGATGCATAAATAAAATGGTGCTCTTTCATATTTTAAGAGTTTAAAAATAAGTAAATATGACTCTATCACTTTCGATTGGAGAGAGATCGAAAGGACAAGCACTCAAAAGATATTTTAAGTTTAATGAGTCAAAAAGATCAAATGACTACTCTAGATTATCTAGGTAAAAAGGATTACCAGGCAACAGTGAACTACATAATACCTCCCGGCAAAACGAGAAGTACGGGTAGGAAATCTCCCTGAATGTTGTGTTCGGTGTATCACGTCTACAAGGCAGTAGAATCAGCTTCCTATGGATAAAGGATTGCAACCTAGAGGGGTCTACCATTATATACTCGATGCTATGGAGAGCACAAATCTGTACTAGCAATGTCTAGTGCCGAAGCTAATGACAGATGCTAGGTTTAAAGACGTTGGAACACGTCTCTAGCCTAGACCTTCTAGATGTGATTGTTAGGTTTCAAATGCACCTTAGGTTAATTGAGTTCATTTTAAAGTTTATCTTGAATTATGTCTAAGTTTTCAGGCCTTAGCGATGTGACTCGAAAAACCCTAAATGCAGCTAAATGAGACAAGACCCTTTCAATTCGATGAATTGTCTACACTAGAGAGGGTAGAAAACACAATCAAATGCAAACAACCAAACAACTGAAAGAAAATTGATTTTTCACTACTTCACTTTTCGAGAAAAGAAACTAATGAAAAATACATTCCAATTCCTAATTTCCTAGCAAGTACACTCTAACAGTCCTTTCAAAAGAAAAGAGAATTGTTTCTCTTTTCAAATGCCAATGCAATCCTAGCCTCCAATGATGCTAAATACCATAACATATTGATGAAACAAACTAGAATTTTGTACTTTTCATGAAATGACAAAATGAATTTCTCATAAAGCACTTTAATCAAAAAGTTTTGAGGCAATCAACTCTCAAGCAAATGAAAAACACGAAAAGAGAATCTCTTTCAAACTAATAACAAAATGACTTTACAAAAAACAAGACAAGCAATGTGATCTATGATAGAAAAGAGACGTTTAGACAAGCAAATGAAAACTTTTCAAACTTGTGTAATGGAGGTCAAAGCCGTAGAAGGACCATAAATGAGAATGCAAGGAGCAAATGAACCAACAACTTGACTCACTGAGTTCACAATCAGTTGAATGAATGGAAATCTAGATTCCATAGTGCCACTAACCATCCAATGACCTAAGAAATCAAGCGCAAAGATGGAAAATCAACAAGCAAACAAACCAAATGAAAAGCAGCTTTCTAGTCAGGGAGAAGACGGTCTAAACAACTTACAGGGTAAAAATGATGAGAGCAAAACACATTGGCCAAGATCTAGGATAAACCCTAATCTTCACTTACATGCATCGGCGTGACTTCCTAACTGAAAACAAGCACCAGAAGGGGGTCGGCGTGACTGTTTCTCAGCATATCGCACTAATCAACGCGATTGTCAGCAAATTAAGCGCGTTGAGCGAGGATGCAACGAAAAAAATGAAAATTTTCAAAAATTGGGACTAGACTTGCTACTATGAGTTTCAAACCCAAAGCAGTAAGCAAAGAAAATAAAACAGAACTAAATGGAAATGGCAAAACTAGAAAAGTTCACACAAAACCATGAAATTCCAAGCAAACAAACAAAAGGATTGGTTCTCCAGTGGAGACGCCAATTTGTGGTGAAGTAAAATTATAAGTGTGGACAAAAACAATTCCTCTAGCCCGATAGTGGGTCTAGCCACAACCGAGACATTCTATGGAAGATTTCCTTAGGTTAGAACCAATTAAGAGGGCCTACCTCTTAGTACGTTTATCCAGTTTGGTGATGACCTTGCTTGCTCGCTTCAACTATCTCTCATTTCCTTCTTCAAACACCTGAAACAAGCAAACACCAATCATGATAATAAAAAAATTATAATTCAACTTACTTAACAAGTCAAGAAACATTAATCCATAAACATGTGAGATGACACATTATGTAGGAAATCAATTGATAGTTGCATATATATTAAATCAAGAAGAGATTACAACCATTTCCTTGACATTGTTTTTCTCCTCTGACAAAACCAGGTTCCCACACACTTTCCTTAGTGCTCCATGATGGCCCCAACAATGATAATCTTAAGGCTCTTCCCTTTAGGCTTCACATTAAACCAAATTCACACTTCTCCCTCACACACAACTAGAGAGCTACAACTATGAATAGCTTGTTGTTTACTCCAAAAGTAATTAGCACTAGCACACCAAAATTAACACTAGCTTGTGCTTGAGAAAAATGGAGGTTTATATAGCATGAATGGATGAGAGATGGTTCCTCTTCTCATGGGATAAGGTCTTATCTCTTGAAGTAGTTCCATCCTTATAGGGGAAAGGAGCTCAAATTGACATCCTCGACTCCATCTGGCTCAACCATTTACTAGACCTCCGTTACGAAGCTTCTAGAGCTGGAAGCTTTGGCTCCTTATTTAAAAACTTTCCAAAAGAGGATCGGCGCGACTGAAACAAATATCAGTTGCTCCGATCAGTGCTAGGGATAGTGTTAATCCTTTCATATCGGACAAGGGTCATTAGCGATGGTCTTGTAAACTTGGAAAAACAAAATATTTCTGGGAAATGATGCAAAAGGGAATTGTACTACTCATTAAGAGGGACACAATGGGAGTTTCTTCATGAAGGGGAAGCATGTAGGGGTTCACTATAGAGGTCCTCCAGGATCATGGAATGAGGAGTACAGGGACGGTGACAAAATGTTGTGTAACAAGCATGTAAAGTCACCTTTTTATGTCTCAGGCCTAAGGTTAAAAGAACAAAAAGGGTTTATCTCTTCTTGGTTTAGGCCCATACTTAGGTTATTTTAAGTTTTTTTTTTAAAGTCTAGTTTAGGCTAGTACCATGTCTGGTTAGGGCTAGTGTTTATGCCTGTTTGTAAAAGAAATTCCATCTTCATTGGTTCAGTCCTATAGCATCTTTCAAGTCTCAAACTGACCACAACATTAAGGTAACATTGCAATATCTTAGGCTTATTTCATTTAAGTTTCAAGTCTATATTTATACCTTGTGTTCAGAAATGGTTAGGGCTCGTTTCAGATTTGTTTGATAAGGCATGTCATCAAGGTAAGTAGTAAGGCTTGCAGTTTTAAGAGCCAGTTTTAGGATTGTATAATATCTAGCTCATGTCAGGTATAGTGTCATCAAAGGGGTCAAGTGTAGGTTTGTCTAGTATCTAGCAAAAGTTTTAGGATCACCCAAGAATAGTGAAGTCTAAGCATCATTAAGATTTCAATTCCATCAAGAAAAGAGACAGGTATGTATTGTTATATTTATTTTGTTGCATATCTATTTCTGCTAACATAAATTTTTAGTATGTTTATTACTATTGTAATTATTCTCTTTGCATGAAGAGGTAAGTATCATTGAAGGGTATTTTTGTTTTTTTGGGATTGGGTCTTTGTTTGGGCTTGTTTCAATGCGGGTTTAACATAATTCAAGCACCCTCAACTATTGCAATAGAATAGTTGCATGAAGATAACGTTTACCAGTGACATCAAGTAACGCAGCAATACATAAAATCGTGAGACCTACAAGACTGTCTTCAGTTCAGTACAACTTCATCATCGAGGACATATCATTGCAGGACAGTGCAAAAGATTAGCATATTTTAGTGTTTCAATACATCAAATACATCAGTTTCATCACAAAATTTTAAATCAGCAACAAGGTAGAAGAGACATGTTATTAAACAAGTCATTGTATAAACATTGTAAGTCTTGTATTTGTCCAAGAGTCGATGTATTTGTCAAAAATTATACGTCATTGTAAATGGGTTAGTATCCCTTGTAAGGGAGCCCACATTTATAATGAATTTTTGTCATAGCCCAGAGTTGAAGAAGGAAAACTTGTTTTGGGAAAAGAGCTTTGGTTTGTTGTTGGGACAAGGGTTCTTAGTTTGTCAGGACAAAGGTTTAGGTCCTAGTGTGTCAGTTAGTCAAAGAAAATCATTGTAATATCATTGTAACCTGGATCATTGTCCCTAACAATAGAGTCCACACTTTTTTATTTACTTTTGTGAGAAATGGAGAAACTCTTCAAAACTATGCCAATAGCTCAAAGACTTTGGATGAACTCATCAACAACCAGCGATCATGCAGCGACAAGACTAGTCTTGGTTACAATTTAAAATTCAAAAAGGAGTCAATTCCTTCTATGGCAACTAAAGAACATGGATATGAAAATTCCAAACAGGTAGATCTCCCAGGTAGATTGAGAGATCAAGGCTCATAGGAAGAACCTTGGAAGACAAATCCTCGAATAATATTTCCTTCCAAGTATAAACCTATCTTTTATGGTCATTGTTATTCAAGTGGAAGGTTTGGACATAGAGTTGCATAATGTCGCATGTATGTTTGGAATGAATATAATTATAGGAGATCTCTTAGAAATGGATATTCCAAAACTCAATAGAATATCAACAGATTTGATCATTTGAGAGATGACGTCAAATGTTACAAATGTAACAATTTTGGAAACATGGCCAAAGATTGCAGAGTTGGAAGTTCTTCAAAATAATTCTCACAAAATAAGAATTAACAAGTATGGAAAAGGAAGACTGAAAGGTGTGCTCTCGCTCTCAAGGCTCAAAGCAATAGAAATCTATGGTATGTTGATGGTGGTTTCTCAATGCATATAACTAGACAAAGAAATAAGTTCATATCCTTGAATTAAAAGAAGGATGGAACAGTGTCTTTTGGAAATGACAGGTCTTCAAACGCCAAAGGAGTAGGTACAGTCACTCTTGGAAGAAAGGATGCATTAGCAAAGGATGTGTTTTTGGTTGAAAATATGAATCACAATTTGCTCAGTGTTGGACAGATGTGCGATCAAGGACACATGATGTTATTCAACTCAAAGAAATGTGAAATTAGGAAAGGAAACTCTGGTAAGATTGTGGCTACAGCCAGCAGAGCTCCAAATGACATATATATTTTGGATGAGACACCTAAAAGGTGTTTCTTGCAAAATAAGATGAGAGTTGGTTATGGCACAAATGAATGAGACATATAAATTTCGACAATTTGGTCAAGATTAGCAAAAAGGAAGTAGTTAGAGAAATGTCGAAAATCTCAAAACCTACCAATATGATATGTGAATCTTGTTGGCATGGCAAACAGACAAAATTTGAGTTCAAGACAAAGGAACATTTTGTGTCACATCCATTGGAATTAATACATACTAATATATGAGGTCCTATGAGAAAAAAAGGTTTAGATGATGATTATACTTTATGTTAATGATAGATGATTATACCAGAATGACAGCCATCAGTTTCCTGAAGAAAAAGTCTGAGGCATTCGAATGTTTCAAAATCTACAAGGAATTGGTCGAAAATGAAACAGATTTGAAGATCAAATGTCTAAGATCAGATAATGGTAGAGAATTCACATCCAAATCATTTCAACAATACTATGACAAACATGGAATAAAAACGCAATTCTCAACAGCCAAAACGATACAACAGAACGGAGTGGCTGAAAGAAAAAACAGAACCATACAGGAAATGGCTAGAACCATGTTAAAAGACTCAAACTTAGACGATAAATTATGGGTTCAAGCAATTGATACTACCATATTCATTATAAACAGAGGCATGCTCAGGAACAATTGTAAGATGACTCCATATGAACTATGGAAAGTAAGACCAGCTAACATCAAATACTTCAAAATATTTGGAAGTAAATGCTACATCAAAAGAGAAGACCAAAAATTGGGCAAGTTCGATCCCCATGTTGACGAAGGTATTTCCTTTGGTTATAAAAGAAAGGCTTATAGATGATATAATATAAGGCAAAAACAAATAGTTGAAAGTATAAATGTTACTTTTGATGAAGACTCTGTTCTAAAGGATAACAATGAGATTGTCTCTTCAAGCAAATCTAAGGGGCTTGAGGTAGAATTTGTGAAGGATGAAGAAGAAGCTCCAAAACAATACCAAACAAATAAGGAAACACCTATCAACCAATAAGAAATAAGAAATGATCAGCAGCACGTACAAGAATTTTATCCAAAAGGTTCAAAAGAATGGTATCAAAAGAATCACCCGTCAAATCAAATCATCAACAACATAAATGAAGGAATTGGAACCAGAAGAATTCGACAGATTCATTCATCAAAACAAGCCCATCTTTCCCTTTTAGCAACTTTTGAGCCTAGCAATTTTGAGGAAGCTAGTCAAAATGAACACTAGGTAGCAGTTATGAATGAAGAACTTGATCAAATTGAGAACAATGACACTTGGGAATTGGTTCCATGACCAAAGGATAAAAATGTTATTGGAACTAAATGGGTCTTATTAACAAATTGAATGAGGATAGGCAGGTTACCAAGAATAAGGCAAGATTAGTCTGCAAAGGATATACACAAGTTGAGGGAATCGATTTTGAAGAAACATTTGCTCCCTTTGCTAAAATGGAAGCTATCAGGATGTTGCTCACTTATGCATGCTCAAGAAAAATCAACGTCTACCAAATGGATTTTAAGTCAACCTTTCTAAATGGTGAATTGGAAGAAGAAGTTTACATTGAACAACCCGAAGGTTTTTTGCTCACTAACAAAGAAAACTATGTTTGCAGATTAAAGAAGCCACTATATGGTCTCAAGCAAGCTCCTAAGGCTTAGTATGATTGTCTTAATAGGTACCTACATCAACAAGGATTCAAGAAAGGAAGCACTGACAACAATCTCTATGTGAAAGTGGATCAAGATAACCTAACAATTATCGAGGTATATGAGGATGATATAATCTTTGGAAACAATGATGACAGATTAAGTAAAGACTTTGCCACAAAAACGAAAAGTGAGTTTGAAATTTCTATGCTTGGCTAGATAACATACTTTTTGGGGCTTCAAATTTCTCAGCAAGATAAAGGAATATTCATATATCAAAACAAGTACATCAAGGAAATGCTCAAAAAATTCCAGATGGAAGATTGCAAGTCAGTCCTTACCCCCATGATAACAGGTTGCAAGTTAAGCTTAGAAGATTCATCAAAGGACGTGGACCAAAGATTGTATAGATCCATGATTGGTAGTCTCCTATATGTGACAGCCTCCCGGCCTGATGTGACGTAGGTAGTTGGACAAGTAGCAAGATTCCAAGAAACACCAAATGAATCTCATATTATTGTTGTCAAAAGAATTCTTCAAAATCTTAAGGGCACCACGAAATGTGATCTATGGTATCCCAAAGGAAATGATCTAGTTATCCAAGCTTATACATATGCAGATTGGGCACGAAGTGTTGATGATCGTAAGAGTACCAGTGGAGCAGCATTCTATCTAGGTGGTTGTATTGTTTCATGGTTAAGTAAAAAGGATTCTTCAATCTCGTTATCCACAGTAGAAGAAGAATATGTCACGGCAGTAACTTGTTGTACACAAGTTCTCTAGATGAAGCAAACGCCATCAAATCTTCAAGTCAAGTTTGATGAGCCTATTCCCATATTTTGTGATAACACCAACAACATGAAATCTCTAAGAATCTTGTGATGCATTCCAAAAAGAATCACATTCCGATTAAATATCATTTCGTTAGAGAGCAGGTCGTCGAAAGGAATATCAAGCTTGAATAGATTGGCATAAAGGAACAAATTGTTGACATTTTTACCAAACCATTACCTCATGAAGAATTTGAGTATCTTTGCCAAAAGCTTGGGATTCTCCCAAGTTTTCATTAGAATCTTTCTCTTATCTACTCGAGTAGAAAGGGGGAGTGGAGGTGTGTATAGGTCCGCAGGATGGTTGTTTGTTAGGGGGAGTTACCCTTTTCCATTGATGACAAAGGGGGAGAGAAGGAAATAGGAAGAGGTGTCATCATCGCAAGGGGAGTACTTGTGTTGCCATCAATGCCAAAGGGGGAGATTGTTGTTCAATGGTTGTCATTGATGTCAACCCAAGCAGCACCATGGGCTACCCCGATATTGCATGGGAATTTTGACTTTACAACTCATATTATTTTTCATCAAAGATCTTCTAGATGAATTCTACTCGTTGAGATGTTTCCATTGATATATGGTATGCCTCCCAGTTCTTCACAGTTTGAGAGCTATCTGTGTTTGAAGTTAGAAACCCCCATTAGTGGGTTAAAACCCCAAGGGTTGAGACATCACCTTATTCCCCAACAAATGTCAATATATGATAGGGATTCTCACCATAATCTCACCTTGTATAAGTTTAATAAATTGAAAATCCAAAGATAGTAAACCAATCATTGACTTTACTCTTGGGTAGGACCATATCCACTAAGCCAACCATTGACTTCAAAATTTTAGTGGCCAAATATTAATAAGCATTAGTAATTAATTAAATTAAGGGTAATTATGAAAGCATCATCTTAGGAAGCATTTTAAATTAATTATATCCCATAAAAAGTATCCCTCCTACCTTAACAAATGTTATCTCTTCCCATAAGGCTTGCGACCTCCCTTCCTTAGCACACAAGACAAATAAATTTAATATTCTAATAAGTTAATTCCTATATGAAACCCTCTCTAATATCTAACGGTCACCTATAATGTCCCTTCCTAAACCTTAACGTCATCCTTACCAACCAGCTTATGACTATAAAAAAACTCTTATCACCACTTAAGAGACATGCTTTTGAACGAATAATCTAAGGTATTATCTCTTTGAAATTTTCTGATCACCCTGAGGAGCAATTAATGTAGGCATCTAAATTTCAATAGGGGTCAAGGTTTGGTTCGATTGAGGATTTATTTCAGGGGAAGTTACCTTGCAAAGGAGAAAGAAGATCCATCCTTCTAGACCTATCATATAGACCTGTAGCAAGTATTCTACTTCGAATTTGTGGTGGAGGTTTCCTTACCTAAGAAGAACGAAGAACAACAAGAAGGATAAGCAAGGGTAAGTATATAATTTCCTTTTGTATATTCCCTTTTAAATCATAATCTAGGTCCTTCTTACTTTGTATTTAAATAGAGCATGTAAAGTCACCTTTTATGTCTCGGACTTGAGGTATAAAAGAACAAAAAGGGTTGATCTCTTATTGGTTTAGGCCCATACTAAGGTTAGTTTAAGTTTTTTTTTTAAAGTCTAGTTTAGGCTAGTACCATGTCTGGTTAGGGCTAGTGTTTAGGCATGTTTGTAAAAGCAAGTCCAGCCTTAATGGTTTAGCCCTATAGCATCTTTCAAGTCTCAAACTGACCACAACATAAAGGTAACATTGCAATATCTTAGGCTTATTTCATTTAAGTTTCAGATCTACATTTATACCTTGTGTTCAAGCCTGGCTCGGGCTCATTTCAGATTTGTGGATAAGGCATATCATCAAGGTAAGTAGTAAGGCTTGAAGTTTTAAGAGCCAGTTTTGAGACTGTATAATATCTAGCTCATGTCACGTATAGTGTCATCAAAGGGGTCAAGTGTAGGTTTGTCTAGTGTCTAGCAAAACTTTTAGGATCACCTAAGAAGAGAGAAGTCTAAGCATCATTAAGATTTCAGTGCCATTAGGAAAAGAGACAGGTATGTATTGTTATATTTCTTTTGTTGCATATCTATTTCTGCTAACATATATTTTTAGTATGTTTATTACTATTGTACTAATTCTCTTTGCAGGCAGAGGTAAGTATCATTGAAGGGTGTTTTTGTATTTTTGGGATTGGGTCTTTGTTTGGGCTTGTTTCATTGTAGGTTTAACATAATTCTAGCTCACTCAACCGCTGCAATAGAATAGTTGCATGAAGATAATGTTTAGAAATGACATCAAGTAAGGCAACAAGACATCAAACCGTGATACCTATAGGATTGTCTTCAGTTCAGTACAACTTCATCATCAAGGATAGTATAAACATATTATTAAAGGACAGATTGTTGCGAGATAGTGCAAAATATTGGCATCTCTCAGTGTTGCAGTACATCAGATACATCGGTTTCATCACCAAGTCTAAAATCAGCAACAAGGTAGAAAAGACGGGTCATTAAACAAGTCATTGTATAAACATTGTAAGTCTTGTAAGTAGTTTGTCCAAGAGTCGGTGTATTTTCAAACATAATACATCATTTTAAATGGGTCAGTATCCCCTGTAAGGGAGCCCACATTTGTAAGGAATTTGTGTCATTGCCTAGAGTTGAAGAAGGCAAATTTGTTTTGCGAAAAGGGCTTTGATTTGTTATTGGGACAATGGTTCTTAGTTTGTCCGGACAAAGGTTTAGGTCCTGGTGTGTCGTTAGTCAAATAAAATCATTGTAATATCATTGTAACATGGATCATTGTCCCTGGTAACAGATTCCACACTTTTGTATTTACTTTTTTTTTATAGGGTGGCAAGGAGGTGCTAGGCAGGTGCATGAATTCGCCTACAGGTTGGAACCTATGAACACTTCAAGTTGGTAGGTTGGTCTAGGGTGTTGGGGCGTCCACTCAGTTGATTACTAAAGAAACCAGGGCATTGGGGCGTCCTTCTAGTGGGAGATGAAAAAGAATTCTTTTATAAAATTCTAGGAAGTTGTTGTTTTCATTTCAGTTGGCGCTAAAGATTAAAGAATTTATTAAAAAACAGTTCGGTGGTTTTTGACCCAGAGGGCGTTTTCCACCTAAATTTTTTGTGCCTACTGTGTTCTTTTATTTATTGTTATTACTACATAAACATTAATAATAATTGAAGATTAACTAATGCTATGAAATGATTTGTAAGTTTTAATTACTAAGGAATACTAATTCACCTCCCCCCCCACTATTTCCAACAATAAGGTCTTGTGCATAAGCTAGGGTTTCTGAAATAGGATTGTAGACCTAATTCAAGGAGGTAGAAGGTTTGAAGTAGAAGGAGGTCAAAGTGGAAGAGGAGTCAAGAAAAGGGAAGGAGTACAAAGTTGACTATTATTGTCTAAGGATCTCATCCAGGGAACTTGTGTCTTGGTCTTGGAGTGGAAAATAGGTCAAGGGTCTTGGTCTTGGTATTGGTCAATTGGAATCTCTATAAGAAGAAGAATTTGTTCTAGTTTTCCTCTCCAGTGGGAGAGGTTCTGGCCCTGGTTGATAGCCTATATCATGTGTCTCTTGTCACTTTATGGTTTATGCATTGATAGTTGTTTGATGAAGAATAAAACTAATAACCTAAGAAAATGAAGATCCTAATCTAAAGAGGTAAAAAATCACTCGCAAGCGGTTAGTTACAAATAGAAGAGAAATCACTTAATTATTATGCCCTAGATTTCTCAACAATAGGTATGTTATCAACATCACTACTTGTTATGTCCATACCCACTATTGAGGGTACTACAATAATTCTATTAGAGTTTCCAGATGGAGCTCGAATAAATCATCATAATGGTGCAGAAGATGGACGAGAAGATTCTAAATATATAGAGGGTTAATGATAGGACTAAAATAGTACAGAGGGCCCATAATGGTGCAGAAGATGGACGAGAAGATTGTAAAGATATAGAGTAAATGATCGGACTAAATTGGTATAGAGGGCCCATAATGGTGCAGAAGGCCAATGAGAAGAGATCAGAGGTGCAAATGGAATTTCTTCTTTATTTTTAGGAGAAATGATGTTTTCTTTTTATTCCTCTATGCAAACTAAAATGTCAGTATCTAAGACCTCAGTTGGACTAACCATTTCCTCCTCATCTTGGTCATATAAACCCTTCAACCATCCAATAATTATTTCTCTTATTCCCTACAACAGTGCCAATTGATATTTATGAGAACCCTTTAATGGTAGCCTAACGTGGCTCTGACCAGGTGATCAAAAAACATAGCAGAAAACAAATCTGGTGGTGGCCTTTCGAGAGGGAGCTATGGTGGCGGTCATGGCATCTTGTTGGGGGTGGTGGTAGTGGTGGTTGTGGTGGCCCGTTAGGCGATAGTTGTGGCAACATTTTTCTTTTATTTTTCTTTTCTTCTTTGTTTTAATCATATTATTAATTTTCTTTTTATTTATTTATTATATTCTTTTTAATATATATATATATATATTATATATATATATATATATATATATATATATTATATATATAATATATATATTCAGTGTTTTTTTTTGTTGCTCTTTTTTTTCAAATGGAAAAAGGCCTAATTTTCTTTTGTTGCTTCATCACAAAATTCAGCACTAGAGAAACTCCAAAAAAAATGAGTGTTGTTAAACACCGACCAAAGGCCTGGTGATCAGAAAACACGACTTTGATACCAATATAATGAAAAAGTTCATACTCAGTGAAATATTCAAAATATTCGACACACGTAAATATTCAGTATATGACAAGTAGTATATTTGTATAAGAATGTTTGAATGTACAACTAATATATGGTTACAAATAGTCATGTCCTTTACGACATGTCTCTTAAATATGATAATCATTTATTATTTATTAATTATATATTATGTTCATAACAATTAAAACATAACTCGATAGCCTACTACTAGTTAAGTTTGAATCATTCAACTCCTTCATGATCACAGGGATAACCCATTTTCCATGAATAATTGGGGTTAGCATGGCAGCCTTTCAATTCATGGTGGTCTAAACAAGAAGGTCAACTTTTTGGTGGCATAACTTTTGCATATGGACTTTGTTTGATGTATTTCATGTGTTGTTGGAAAGGTATTCATGTGTAGAGTAGTGGCAAGGGTCGTAACACTTAGGAGGAAAAAATTTAACCTCCCCCATTCCCTCCCCCCAAAAAAAACATTGTTTAATACCCCAAATTACTTCTGGAATATTTCAAACCCCAATTTGCAAAACTAAGACCGACCAATAAAAATTGTCCTCTAAGTTGATTCCTTCACTGATTCCTCTCTAAAAGCATCGAGATGGATGAAAAATGATATAATGATCAAATCCAGATCATACCTCCCCATTTTGGGAAGATCTTGGTCACCTAAAGCTTCTATTGAATCAGGTGAGAATATTTTTCCTCCACCTCCCAAGTGTACAATTTAGCCTTGCTTGGAAGATGTCAATATCAACCCAATTTTCCAAAGGCCATGCTACCTTTGTCATGTAGTTTTGGACCTATTTTTCAAAACTGTATCCTTTGTCAAATCTATGTGAGCATCTATGGCTAAGTCCTCTATAAAAGGAAGGACTTGTTCCTCTTCCTGATTTAGCATGGAAGGCTCATATCTATTGAAAATGGCAACAAGAAATGCTAAAAATAGCACTGCTATAAATAGCAGTTTGGGTACCAGTGTTGGATTGAGCAACAGGGAATGAAAAATGGAAGTGCTAAAAATAGCATTCTATTTTTAGCAGTTCGGGATAGACTCCAATTTTAGTCAGTCCTTGGACTAAAATAGGAAGTAAAATTTGAATTTGAACTTAGCAGTTATTTGAAAATATATTAGTTAATTCACCATGAGTTAAATAGTTGTGAAAAATCAAACATGAAGTCTATGTGAGGACATGCAACAGTTTCTCCATTAATTAAGGAATTTATCCATCAGTTAAAGGGATAATGATGAGTTGTAATTAGTTGGCTCAGTCGACTGAGTCAAGTCCAGTTAGATTGATTTAAACAATTTGTTTAAATTAATGTGAGTTCAGTTAGTTAATGCATGCTTGAATATAACTGCTACACTTCAGATAACTGAATATACTCTCATGAATAACTCATGCATGTCAGTTTAGATAGAGACCCAGCTGAGATCATAGGAGGGACAATGTCTATCAGTTGGATGGATTTTTCCTATAAACGAAACTCATCCATGTAGAAGGATTTATCTCCTTCAGGATTGCTCAGTTGGATCAGAGGTTAGTGAGTGTGTGAAGAGGCCAATTCACACAAGTGGTTGCACTGGACCCCAAGGAAAATTGTGCAAAGAAATAGGAGGTTTGGAGGGCAGAGGAGAAGGTTTGAGAGAGGCCTTTTACCATCTATGAGCAGCAAAGGGATTGCAGAGAGAGCAGGATAGCTTGTGAGCTTATTCTTTTTGTAATCCAAACTATATTTCCACTTGTATGATAATACAGAGTTGGGGTTTTAGGCTGAGGCTTTCCCCGGGTTATTTATTCTGTGTTATGTGTGATTGTTCTCATTCTAAGTTATATGTATTCTCATTGATTGTGCCCAAATTGATTAAGCTTCTGCAAAGTGTTGTAGAGGTAGATCTTGTATTATGTTTTAGTATATTGCATAATATGTTGATCTACAGTGGGAATTTCTACAATATCTACATCACCATAGAGTAAATGTGCATGTATGGGGTTAGGTTGAGTCTATAGGCATTATCTCCCACCTTCTTTAGTACCTCAAACAAACCATATCATAGAGCCTTCATTTTCTTACCAGGACCCTATAAGCTCTCTTTGTTCAATTGCAATCATATTCAGTCTCTCACCATGAATGACTTCTCTATTATGTGGTGATCTTGCACGGCCTTGTAATTTTCGTGTGAATTCTATAGATTGAATTGCTTCATATTCTTGAAAAAAAAATCTCATCTTAAGGCATCCCCTCTAAGATCCCCCATCACTCCATGTTGCCCATATGAAACATCCAAAGGTGAAGTTGGTAAATATCTAAAATGAGTTTCGAATGGGGATTTACTAGTAGAAGTGTGGATTGCTATATTGTCAGAGTGTTTTATATACACCATATTTTCATCCCAAGTCTTCAAATGTTTTTAATTGTAACCCCACACAATTATTACCAAATTCCTATTGACTACTTCTATTTGTCTGTCAATTTGTGGATAAACGTTGTAGACCTCTTCAATTATGTTTCCATATTCTCCCACAATGTAGTCAAAAATGCACTAAGAAATCTTGTGTCCCTCTCTGAAATGATGCTCCTTGGCATCCCAAAGTGTGCCCAAACCTATCCAAAGAACAAGTTCAATGCTTCCTATCTGTTAATGGTCTGTTTACAGGGCATTAGAATGCAGACCTTCTTGAAATTATCACTACCACAAATAGGTAGCCATGTCCCTTTATCTTTGTTGGTATACCTCCCACAAGGTCAATGGAAATGCTTTTCCAAGGATGAGTTGGTACAAGAAATTGACTATATAGACCATGTTTCTTGTTACTAGGCTTGCTAGTACAAAAAAGCATGCATCCTCCTAAGAACCTAGCTACCTCTTCTTGCATCCTGGGTCAATACATACCTCTGCAAGTTGGCCATTGTCTTCCATACACCAAAATGCCTTGCAACCTTAGAGGTGTCAACCTTTCTGATCAGTTGCATCCGCTCACCATTAGGAACACAACTAATCTAACCTATAAAGTAACCCATTCTTAATATGGTAATCAATTGTGTTGTCACAATCATGCACATGACTCTAGTTTTGCAACTATTGAAACGCCTCCTTGAAATCATTCTCCTCTATGTATGCCTCTTTATGCATCATTGGTGAAATAATCCATGTGCATAAGAATTCCCAAAGTTGTGATATTTGATGTAGATGGCCTTAAAAGCATTTCAACCAATTTTGTTGTGCTACACTTCTTGTACTTCATCACCAAATGAAACTATTGCAAAACCCCCATCCACTTGTAATGTTTGGTCTCTTGTAACTTACTCTAAGCCTACAAGTACTGTAGTGGTTGGTGATTTGTGTGGATTACTATTTCCTTTCCCATTAGATAGTGTTTCCACTTCTTCATAGCTTGCACCAAGGAATAGAGATCCTTGTCATAAGTAGGGTATTTGAGAATTGGCCATGAAATATTTCAAAATGGTAGCATACAAGCCTTCCTTCTTGCATTAAAATTTCTCCCATGGCATACCCATTTGCATTTTTCTCCACTTTGAAGGGCCATTGCAAGTTCGATAATGCCAAAAGTGATGCTTAAATGATCTTCTTCGTTAAACCATCAAAGTCCCTCTATTGACCATTTACCCACTTGAAACTCTTTCCACTCTCTATTATGGCATGGAGCAATGTTGTTATGGCTGAAAATGAAGCTATGAATTTCCTTATGTATTATGTTGCCCCAATGAAACTATTGACCTCTTATGGCCTCCATCTTGGTAGTATTTATCTTAAACTCTCCTCCACCTATCACATACCCCAAACACACTACGAACTATTATGCAAACTAACACTTCTTAAGAATTTCCAATATTGGGTGCTTCTTCAATGTCTCTAGCACTTGCATCAAATGTGAAATGTGCTCCTCCTAAGTAGCATGGTATACCAATATATCATCCAAATAAAAAATAAATCTATGAAATGATGCAATACATCATTCATTAACTTCATAAATGTAGCTAATGTAGTTCAAATGCATATGTCATGACTAGGCACTCAAAAAAACTATGTCTTCTTTTGAAGGTGATCTTCAGGGCATCTTCTTCTCTGGCCTAAACCTAGTGATATCATGACTTTAAGTGCATCTTGGTGAAATATTTGGCTTGCTATAACTGATCCAACTAATCATCTATCCTAGGTAGGGGGTATACGTTTTAGTGTAATTTTGTTTAAAGCCCTATAATCAATGCACACATTCCAAGTCACATCTTTCTTAGGCACAATTATATTAGCTCATCCACATGGTGAGGTACTTGATTGAATAACACCTTGTTGCAATAGTTTCTATAATTGTTTCTTCACGTCATTTGCCTCTATAACGAATTACCAACACATCCCAATGTTTGGAAACAGAGAGTTTGGAAATAGCTAGATATCGTGTTCCACTTCCCTCTTAGGTGGTATCCCTTTGGGCTCCTAGAACACATCCCTATACACCTATATCAACTCTTCCAATTTTTGTTTATGTTCCTTAATATGCCTCTCTAGGGATGACTTAGCTCTCATGGACTCTTCCACAAACGAATTTTCTCTTCAAAATAACAAAACATATTTCTTTCTAGAACTAATCAACTTTTTGGCTTAGTTGGCACTTACTAGTGAGATCTTTGACTTTCCCTCGTACACGTAGATGATGAATGATTTTTCATCCTTGATGGTTCAGTACTAGTTGGCTCACCGCTTGAAGACCAGATCCCATATGCATATAGGGAGTCTCAAATACAACACCACATACATCTAATGGAACTACATCAAATTCTACTTCATCAATAAAGTCAACATGGATAGCAAATTTGATCATTTACTTTTTCGTTACTTTTAACTTTGCCTCTTTGATGACTCGTCCCAATTCATATGGGCTAAGATAGTCATGAGTCTCCATTCCCAGTTGACCAAATTTACTGCGATGAGATTCACCTGTGATCCCAAGTCAAATAGAGCATCAATTTTCATTGTCTTGACCTACATTTTATATGGAAGAGTCAGGTCATTTCTCTCTCCCTATTGCTAAAGATTACTCGGATTCACCTTCTTCTGCACTGATATACAAACAATTTTTTAATTTGTCTGAGTTACTTTTCACCTGATTACTCGACTCTACAACCATGAGATTTTTCAACTTTCCATCTTTCTTTTAGTTCTTCATGTTGAGTTTTGGATGCAACTTCCCACACTTCTCCTCTGTATGACCATCAAAGTGGCAGTAGTTGCAATGGTTGTTGGGATTTTTGCACTAGTGTGTTGTAATTGTTGTCTTTTTATCTTTCCCCCTTTCCACTTTTTCTTCCCCTCCATTGAAGTTTCATGGTGCTCCTTCTTCTTTGACTCACTTGAATTCCCTTTCTTCTAGCCTATGTTATCTGGGTATTATTCTTGTGCTCAACCATTTTCCATTGTTCTAAGTTTGAATAGCATCACTTGCTTCTGCAAATGGCTATGTAGACCTCTAGATACTTGAGGAGTATGTTTGGGTTTTTTGGGTAGATATGCAACATTATGGCCATCTTTCTAATTTATGTGGTGGACTCCTATACACTCTACCCCTATTTCTCCTTGAAGTTATGTGACTAGATCCACTAGTCATCTACATACCCAGTGGGGTAAAACTATGACCTTATGAATGTTTTGAAATCCTCCCACTTAGTCACTAGAGGATCTCCCTCCAAACTCAAGGATTTTGTTTGTGTTTCCCACCAAGTCAAGGCATGGCCCTCTAATTTGATAAGAGCAAATGAAACTTTATGTTCTTCCTCTATGTGATGAACACTAAAATAAACATCTAACTATTGAACCTAGTGATTTAACTTCAAAGTATCAATCTCACCTTGATATGGCTTAATTTCAACCTTCACTTCCATTTTAAATAGGCACAGTGAATGGTTCATGGCACTTGAGTTGGATTGTTCCTTTTTGGGTTCTTTCTTAGATTCCCTCTCTAGTTCTTCTTGATCCCTCAATTTCCCCTCAAATCTAATGTTTGAGTTGCAACCTCCATCTTCTCCAATTTCCAACTTGTTAGTCAGGGCCACCATAAGGAGAATCATGTTACGATTGATGTCTATGACATGTTCGTTCAACCTTGAGAACCTCTCCTCTACAGGATCTCAACGGATATTAAAGGTTTGTTGGCCGTAGCTTGGGTTTTACAATTTTCTACCAATAATTACTTGGATCCCCTACATTTTCCCACAAAATACCTAAAGACACATGCTCTAATACCAACATGATTTGTAAACTAACGTGGATATTCCACTCGACAGATCGTCGAAATGGATCTACTAAAGATATAATGAAAACCCAAAATCTACACTATGAGGGCTAATTTTTCCGTAGATTCTTAAATTCGTTAATTATTGTGTTATGCTTATGCATGCAATACATGTAATATGGAAAATAGAGAATAGACACAAATACAATCACTCAGCCATAATAACACAAGATATATCCTAGGAAGCCCTAAAAGGAGAAAACCCAACTAGAAGATGAGGTTTCCCTACTCTCTCTAAATGGAAATGGATGCAAGTACAAAGAAGTGAGACAACTAGCATATGGGATGTTATAGTACACAACCATCTTTTTCTGCTTTCTCTATCTACTCTTAGCTACCATGTTCATCCATAGAACAAAATGTAGTGAAAAGAATGGAACCCATTTTCGTCCTAATGGTTCAGTTATAACACAGCTCGATAGCCTATTATTTGTTAATTTTGGCTCCAACTCTTAACTAGAGATACAATATTGATTATTCTAGAGTCTTCCTCGTCATGATCACATGGCTAGCCCCTTTCCTATGAATAATGGGGGCTAATATGGATACCAATAATTACTTGTATCCCCTATAATTTCCCACGAAATACCTAAAGATACATGCTCTAATACCAATATGATTTGTAAACTAACGGAGATATTCCATTGGACAATTCATCGGAATGGATCTACTAAAGATATAGTGAAAACCCAAAATCTACACTATGAGGGTTAATTTTTCCTTAGATTCCTAAATTCGTTAATTGTTGTGTTATGCTAACTTGCTCTCCATGGAACAAAATGCAGTGAATAGAATGGGACCCATTTCCTCCTAATGGCTCAGTTATAACACAACTCGCCTATTATTTGTTAATTTTTACTCCAACTCTTAACTAGAGCTACAATATTGACTCTTCTAGAGTCTTCCTCATCATGATCACATGGCTAGCCCCTTTTCTATGAATAATGGGGGCTAACATGGATACCAATAATTACTTGGATCCCCTACAATTTCCCACAAAATACCTAAAGACACATGCTTTGATACCAATATGATTTGTAAACTAGCGTGGATATTCCATTGGACAGTTCGTCGAAATGGATCTACTAAAGATATAATGAAAACCCAAAATCTACACTATGAGGGCTAATTTTTCCTTAGATTCTTAAATTTGTTAATTATTGTGTTATCCTTATGCATGCAATATATGTAATATGGAAAATAGAGAATAGATACATACAATCACTCACATCCATAATAACACAAGATATGTCCTAGGAAGCCCTTACAGGAGAAAACCCAACTAGAAGATGAGGTTGCTCTACTTTGTCTCTAAATGGAAATGGATGCAAGTACAAAGAAGTGCGACATCTGGTATGTGGGATGCTATAGTACACAAACCATATTTTTTTTCTCTCTCTATCTACTCTTAGCTACCCTGCTCATCCATGGAACAAAATGTGGTGAATATAATGGAACCCATTTTCCTCCTAATGGCTCAGTTATAACACAACTCAATAGCCTATTATTTGTTAATTTTGACTCCAATTCTTAACAAGAGTTACAATATTGATTCTTCTAGAGTCTTCCTCATCATGATCACATGGCTAGCCCCTTTTCTATGAATAATGGGGGCTAACATGGCACCCTCTTAAATCATGGTCGTCAAAATAGGAAGGTCAACTTCTGGGTGGCATAACTTTTGTATACGAACATCGTTTGAGGTCTTCCTTATGCCATTGGAAAGATATTTGTATGTAGAATAGCACTAGGCACTATGTCACTTAAGCAACAAAGTTTTACCCCCAAAAAGAGTCATTTAATGTCTCAAAGTACTTCCAAAGGGTTTTAGACCCCAATTTTTCAACCTAGCACCCATCAATAAAAAGGGTCATGTGAGTTGATTCCTCCACTTTTTCCACTCTGAAAGCATCGAGATGGATGGAATAATATAATGATCCAATCCATATCACTCACCACAAGGAGGGTATGAAACTGGATATGGAAGTGAGACAAAGAGATGATTATATAGATCGAAGAGTCAGGGTTCATTCTTGTCTTCAAGAGTGGGATGAAGGATCCAAGTTTTGTATTGACTTCCTGACATAGAAGGCGACCAGAAACAAGGTGCTTAGACTTCACCAATCAAACGATTCTCATGTTGAGGATCCATCACAGGTTTGTGATATCTTTAGTTTTCATTTCCAGTCTAATTTTTCTCCTTTTGGTTTGATGGATGGTGTGGTTGCTACTTGGGATGCTTGTTGCAAAGTTATCCATTAAAATGTCTCTCACGGTGACAAGGACATGTTGGATTAATACTTTTTTAGGGATAAGTTCCTTTTTTCCTTTAACCTCTATGCAAAGTAGTAAGACACCTAAGTTTTATTGTTTGCCTTATGATTTTTGTAAGGCTATGGGAATTCCATTGGTGATGATTTATATAGTCCAACTTTAGAGACATTTGCCTCAAATGGCCTTTCTAAGCTTCTTAGTCAAGGGTTGATTAAGCTCGTCCGCAAAAAAATTGAGTTACCTTTAGGATTGTGGTCTATCACCTTATAATTGTTTAAAAATTATGCCTAAGGCCTTGAATATGAGCATTTAATTAGTTGCTAGGCCTATAGTTTGAGTAGAGTACATTGTGTTTGTTAAAGGGAGATTCATTCTTGATATTATGGTTTCAACTTGGGAGGATACAAAATGGACCCAAAACACAAGTGGTTCCCTTTGTTGAAGATTGACTTCATTAAGTCTTATGATTGAGTTGATTGATCCTTAAGGCTTTCATTGATTGCTATTTGGGATTGGTGCCTTTAGAGACTATAGAGTGAGTTACATATTTGGTATCATAAGGACCTCCCCTTTAAAGGAAGTCAACTATGGTTGGATGCATCCTTCAAGCATCACATGTGAGTCATGTTTTTAATTAGTGCCACAACAAGACCAAGTTCCAATGCTTTAAGCAACTCTTCATGAAATTCTTGTGGTCAAAGTATGTAGGATGAGGAATGCCTATGGTTCCTTGGGATGTTTATAGTATGCCTAAGGGTGAAGGGAGTCTTACCTTAATTTATACCACTTCTCAAAACAATATTTTTTGTATTTAAGTGCGCTGTGTGGTGTTTGAAGGGTCCAACACCTTGACATGTTCTATTTTGACAATGGGTGAGGTAAGCATAACATATGCGTTGAGTTCATGGGACATTTACTCTGTGACATTACTTTCACTCTCCACCTCTTTCAAGTTTTGAGATCGCTAACGTTCACAAGCATTTAGTTTGCTTGGAGGGATGTAGCAAGGTTAGTTCCATGGCATTGGCAGGACAATTGAGTCAATTGGGATTCAACTTGCTAGTCAATTTGGAGTTTAGAGTTGGAGGTAGTAGGAGGTTTGTATTGCAAAGATGTGGTAATTTTAGGAACATAAGCTAGAACAGCATCTACTTTTGGTGTGACCTATGGGATCTCAATGCATGCTCTTGGAATGAGTAAAGTCTTCTTGAGTAGGAGCACAAGCTTCTCATCACTAATTGTCTCTCGAGGATGGAGTTACATGCCCTAATTACTGAATCCAAATTACTTAATAGGAACATTAATATGCCAAGGCCCTTCTGAAAAAGATTGTCGATCTAATTTTGATCCATTATTGCGTGATTATTCCCGTCGCTTGCATTTAATTTTTCATTTAAGACATCCTCTTTCCTTGGTTCTTAATACTCATTTGATATCTAAGGACCCAAAGAAACGTTGAGTATCACAGCATTTGTGTTAATTTCTAAATTCCAAATCTGATTTTTGTTCCTAGTAATTTTTTATAACCCAACAAACTTATTTCTGCAATTACTAAATAAAGAACATTGGAATTTTTAACTCAGAAAATTAAATAGAGGAAACCAACACAAGAACTCAATCACATAGAAAATCCTCCTCAAACTAAACTTCCCTACTCAGAATGGCCCATTGAGAAAATTAAAAGTCACAACAATTTTTCTGAAATAAATTAGACAAATATGGCCTATACAACCCTCACAAAATTCCGAGATACAAACCCCCAACCAACAACCCTGCTCCACGAGCCTGTACAACCCCTCGTGCAAGTTTAAACTCAACTTGTGTGTGTCATAAGACTGGATCTGATGCATGTGTGAGGCCATGGCTCCTCCAAATCAATCTCTTTCCACAGGTGGCAAAGCCCTGCAAAATCAGTTGTACAATCAGCACTAGGGAACTTCCTTGTTGCAAATATATATCGTCAACTTTCCTCTCTTGGCCTTGAGTATCACACTCAATGAGAAAATCACCCTCTCAAAATAGTGACTTTCTCCTCTCTCCTTTTAGGTTTGCTCTTGTAATTTATCATTGAACTAAATCCCTAATCTTAATCTCAAAATAGTGACTTTCTCCTCTCCTCTTTTTAGGTTTGCTCTTGTAATTTATCATTGAACTAAATCCCTAATCTTAATCTCCAAAGTGATGGATGGTTGGGATTAAATCTTAGCCCACGTGAGATCAACGATTGAAATTAAAACAAATTCACTAATGTAATTAAAATCGAATTTCCTTAATTTTCCTCGCTCAATAGCAAATATTAATTAATTAACTTAATTAATGTGTTTTTCCTAAGTAGACTCCGGCTAAACCATAAAGACAACTTAACAAATTGAGCAAGTTCACTAAGAAGGCTTTGGACGGTTCCTCATGCTTGACACAGCCAAAGCAGATATATCTATCCACTGTTACAGACATCAACAGTTTGGATATACAAAATTTTGTATAAGATGAAAGCATTTGCTTGGCTTGTCATTTATTAAGGGATTCAATATAAGGCTAGGTTGGCCAATATTGGTCTCTCAAATGGCCTTTATTTTGTTTTTTTAGTGCCTAGAAACATTTAGGTATATCCTCTAGGACTACCGGTTTGCTAGGAGTTGTTAGAGTTGATTTGAGGATCATCATTTGATGCTTATTCAAAGCAGAGTTCATTAGCGAGTAACATTGTATGGGAATGGTTGCGCTCTTGTTTCTACTGCTTTTAATGGGCTTTGGCATAGCTTGAGGATAGTGGCAATATTTGTTTTGTGGAAACTGACATGTAAAATTGTTTCAGAACAAGTCCACTCTTTGTCTACTTTCAATTTGATATGGAATGATGATATTGATTATTAGTGGTTGGCAAAAGGAGCTGTGTTGATCGTTTCTGAACAAGTCCACTCTTTGTCTATTTCACTTTGATATGGAATGATGATATTGATTATTAGTGGTTAGCAAAAGGTGCTTTGTTGATCAAAGACGGCCAATCTTTGGATCACACAAAGTACTCTACTTTTATCTCTGCTTCAGTAACTCTACCGAAGAGATTATAGATCTCAATATATATACCATTCCCTTTTTTGTTTTTGCACAACTGTAAATATAAGACATTTCTCAAAAAAGTATGTCTACTTATTGCCACAATGCAATACCGTACAGCATTGCATGCCCAACGGAATATTTTCCTTGCTTCTTAAAAAGGGCCACCATTCATAATTAAGTGAACATAATTATTCTTTCTTCCGACTTCATACAAGATTTTACCTTGGTTCATTCCATATCATTCTATAGTTCATTCCATCTTAAGAATCCCATCAAATTCATCAACAATTGACCTAACCCAAGCCACCTTACCTCCCTACCTGAACTGATTTCAACAAACCATACAAGCTATCTATCCTTACAAGCCATACATCCAAGCTACTTAACCCCATACCCCCTTATCCATCTCACTAGACCTACTACCAATAGATATTCTCCCTATATTATACATACCAATGGATAAAAGCATGTGCATATTCTTGTTTTCAGTCCCAGGCAGTAGGGTAAGCAAACCATTCAACCAGCATTATCTCTTGCAAACAGTAAGTGAATACCACATGACTAATCAATTTGGAATCCAGAACCAATGAACTGTTTAGAGAGCAATTACAGGAGACACTTGTTAATATTAACAATTATCTCCTATTATCAGTTATCAATCTCACACAAGGATACTTTCTCAATTTAGTATCTTCCATAAAAATACATGCTATGAAACTATAAACTCTCCTGCCAATATACATTGATCCCAGTTAATATTAAATAAGGGACTGTAAACATTTTAAATAAAACAAAACCATTGCCAATATATAAAGATATTAGTTGCCTGACCTAGCTGAACATGAATGAAAGTATACAGGATATAAAGATGATACAGAGCACAAAAGGTTTGATGTCTTAATATATGTAATTTTTCTTCAAATAAATTACATCTTTGAGGACATCAGACTGGCACATTCCAAACTTTCAATCAACCCATACACCATCATATCATAAGTGTATTACCATAAAATGGTTAAAGTATAGTCATCATTTTCTATCAAGTACAGACTCCACCACACTCTTCAGTGACTGAATAACTTGTAACAGATCAGATTTTTTGTGAGCTGCAGATACGAACAATTGGATACCAGCTGGCAGTTTGCAGTTGTCAAGCAAAGATCGTTTAGACACAGTCAACAGTACTGCCTCATCCTCCAACATCTGCACAGCATCAATAATGAATTTAAGAGATAAGCATAAGGGAAATTTCATTTACTCAATCAAAAGCATTTAAAAACAGAGTGACACAAATGCCAACCAAATGAAATCATACATACATGATCAACAATCTCCTGAAGCAACATTGAGTCACTCTTAAATGAACCAGATGTATTTTCCAGTTGTAGAAAGACCAACGGTGACAAGGCATTACTCATAACTTTTAGACCCCGTACTTGTGACAAACCTGCAACTTTATGTTGAAGTGTGAGAATATTGCATGAAATTTAAGTTGATAATACAAACATTACAGTGATAACAATAGCAAAGAAAGAAAATTTCAAGCAATGTCAAAAGAAAGGTTTTCACAAGGGGGTTTGTTGGATAGGGTCTCAACTCTCAAGCCAATAGCTTCATTGAAGAACCCTCAATTGGACAAAAAGAACATTTTGAAAAGAATCCACGATGCCCTATCGAATGCATCCTTTTGCTTTGCTTGACTTCTTGTCAAAGTTCACCCTCTTTCTTTTTTTTTAATAACCCTTTTATATCTTCACTCAACCTTTTTATTTAATTAATAACAACCTCTTTAATTTTTTTTGTTTTCAAATATATACTAAATATGTTATATATAATAAATATGCATTATTTTAAATATTTATAAACATATACATATCTTTAGGTACAACTATTTGACGTGTAATTTTTTTTTCAATAGAACGTATGGAAACAAATGTACGAACACTACCCTTGTGTTGACCACTAGAGTGGCACTTATGATTATATGAAGACTCCATGGCCAAGGATGATCCAAAGGACACTTGTATCATCAGATATCATTAGTCAACAGAGTTTTTTAACTCTACTTTTATTTTATCATCATCTTTCTTGTACCCAGATTCCACAACCTGAAGAAAATTGTAATAAGTGATACTAGTAATGATGAGTTTTGAGTATGTAACAGGGCTAGGATGTTGGGACTCGATCAGCAAATGAGTACACCTTGGAGTGTCTTTTTATCTGGTTAATTATCCTTTCTTTTTCAAAGGCAGATAATTTGTTGGGTTTTTTCACTCACTTTTTACCCCAAAGTCAGGGTGATGGTTTGAAGATTGAGCCCCTAACACATCTTAGTGTCTAGATTCTATGTATATTACCATACTAGATCACACAAAAAATTTCGTGGAATTTGGTTAGGTCTAAGTAGTCATTTTTTAATTTTTTAGATTTCTCGTAGGTCAAAAATTGCAAATAAAATTGTACTTGTAATGTAACAAGTGATGCCTAGAGAAGTTGTATGGGGTATGAGTAATGAAATGTACACCTCTCACCCTCAACTTTTTACTATGACACACTTTGATGGGTTTAAAATGTGTTTTGAACCCTCTAACCTCATTTTTCCTAAGTTTAGTGGGAAATCTGGAATTTAATTAAGTCAAAAATTAAATAAATGGAGAAAAATAAATATCCACTCATGCTAAATGTTGTGGAAATGAGGTGGAAAATTATGGGGGAGTTAAAATGAAATCCCAAGGTGATGTGGACTCCTAAAATCAAAGAAAGGACATATGCTCAAATAAAATCGAATTTCTGGCATTAAATGAGAAAACTGCCTACTTGGAAATTCAAATTTGTAAAGTTAATGTACATTTTGAAGGATTTGGGAGAATATTTGGTGGAGATTTTTGTGGGAAATTGTCCCCACATGAGTTACCACCCATATACACTTGTCATTCTATCATAAAATTTGAATTTGGCACATAAGGGAAGAAGGAAATGATGTCCATTTGCCAGAATTTGATTTTTACACTTGGCATTAGAGCTCCATTCAACAGATTTGAATTTCTCATTAGAATTGGCTCCAATGCCATTTGTCATTGTCATTCTTCATTGGGATTTGCTCTCAACTCTCTATATAATAGAGCCATGGGCTCTCATATTGGATCATGTAATACGAGCTATTGTGCTTGAGGAAACTCTGCGGAATTGTATTCACTACTTGCAATATAATACAATAGTCATTGTGGTGAAGCATGATGGTGTTCTTCTCATTTCATGTGTGGTAAATTCTTGACTTCTTGTTATGCTTCTATTTATTTCCTCGTGTCATTATTTCTCTCATGCTTGTTTCAAGTTATGTTAGTATGCAACTATCTGATATTAGCATTAGAATTAATGATTTGCTTTAGGAAAATAAATCTTCTAGTGGATAATTAATGTATCACTAAGAATTCTTTCCATTGCATTTATTTAATTTCATGTCGATTTAATGATTTGTGGTGAAGTTTTGTAGATGGATCATTATTTGGTCAAGCTTTTCAAGCGTGAGGGCAAATTCTCGGAGGAATCAACACATTCTTGAAAAATATTCAAGGAGAACCCGCATGTTTTGAATTCCAAAGTCTCATCTATATCTTATTTGTCTTGCAAGGATTTTTCAAGTTTCTTAAAGCTTTTATTTCTTGCATCGAAATATCAAACTTGGAAAAAAACTATTTTTTATGTATTGTACTTCATTGTCAGGCCAGGAGTAACTCCAGAAAACTAATGCAGTTATTCATTTAGCCAGCTATCTATTATATACATGAATGTGATTGTTCAGTTCATCTTCTCGATGACTGTTCACATTCAGTTCCCCAATCACTGAGGATTAGGTATCAACATTCCCCCCCCTTAATCTGAAGGGATGTTGGTGAGTCCAAGCATCGTTCTGAATCTTTCAAGCTTTTCTCTTCCAAGCGCTTTGGTGAAGATGTCTGCAATTTGCTCATTTGTGGAACAATGGCGGAGATGGATTGTTTTGGCCTCAAAATGATGTCGGATCAAATGATATTTAGTATTGATATGCTTTGTACGATCATGAAACTTTGGGTTCTTGGCCAACTTTATTGCAGAGGTGTTGTCAATCATGAGTGGAGTTGATTGTACTTGTTTCACCTGCAAATCTTCAAGAATTTTTCTGAGCCACACAATTTCTTTTGTTGCTTCAGCTGCTGCCACGTATTCTGCTTCTGTTGTGGAATCTGCTGGAACGGATTGTTTGCGTGATCTCCAAGAGACAGCTCCTGATCCAAGACTCATAGCATATCCTGAAGTAGATACTCCAGTTTCTTTGTCTCCATCGAAGTCTGAATCAGAGTATCCAATCAAGCTGAAGTCGTCTACCTGTGTAACTTGATTCCAAGGTCTTGAGTTCCCTTCAAGTACCTTAGAACTCTTTTTGCAGCAGACCAATGTCCCTCACAAGGCTTTTGCATAAACCTGGAGAGGATTCCAACAGCGAATGAAATGTCTGGTCTGGTAGTAGTGAGATAGATGAGACTTCCTATAAGCTGTTTGTACTTTGTTGCATCCTCAAATTCCTTTCCTTCAATAGATGTGAGCTTTAAGTTTTGTTCCATTGGAGTAGAAAGAGGATTGCATTCTGTCATGCCAAATCTGTTAACAAATCTCCAATGTATTTCTTTTGAGAAAGAAATATGGATTTTGGATGTTGGGTTACTTCAATGCCAAGATAGTAATGAACATAGCCCAAATCAGTCATTTCAAAACTTTTTCCTAATTCTTTCTTTATGGATGCAATATAGCTTTCATTGTTCCCTGTCATTAAAAGATCATCTACATATACCACAAGATATACAACTGTTTTGCCAACTTTCTTGACAAATAAAGTTGCATCATCAAGATCAAAATGATTGAAGTTGAGTTTCAGAAGATGCTCAGTTAGTTTTTCATACCAGGCTCGTGGTGCTTGTTTGAGGCCATACAAGGACTTCACAAGTTTGCATACTTTATGTTCATGTCCTTTCACAACAAATCCTTTAGGCTGGGACATAAAAACATTTCTTTTAGATCTCCATTCAAGAAGGCAGTTTTTACATCCATTTGATGGACTTTCCAACCGTTCTGAGCTTCTAGTGCAAAGAGTGTGCGGATGGTTGCCCATTTTGCTGTGGGGGAAAAAGTTTCCTCATAATCGACCCCTTCCTTCTGTGCAAAACCTTTTGCCACAAGCCTAGCTTTGTGCTTGTCAAGTGAGCCATCGGCTTTGTACTTGTTCTTGTAGACCCACTTGCAGCCAATTGGTTTGGTTCCAAATGGAGGATCAACCAGCTTCCAAGTGTCGTTCTTTATGAGGGCATCATACTCCTTTTGAATTGCTTCTTTCCATTCATCATGAGAAGCAGCTTCTTTAAAGGAAGTTGGTTCAAAATCTTTAGACAAGTTCAATTCACAATCATAAGAAACATCCATATCAACAGGTGAATTAGAGTCATCTACATCACCTCCATTTTGTCGATTTGCATTTCTGGTTCCTGTTTTTCCAATTTCATCAGGATGAACACTTTCAAGTGTCTTTGTCAGCCACTTTGGGGGACTTTTCTGAGATGGTCCAGGCTGCTCTGTTGATTGAGTTGGGAGTGAATCAAGATTGAGTCTCCCAATTCTATCAATTACATCACTTAAAGCATCATCCGTTGTTGGAGTTTCAGTCGGGGGAGAGTATTCTTCAGAAGAAGATTCCACATGTTGATCTAGTATAGGAATCCCCCCTTCAATATGTGGAATCTGATTTTCAAATTCTTGAAATGATTTCATTTTTTCGAATCTATCCAAGCGATCAAGTTGCCGCTCAACAACATTGTTAGATTTGGATGATTCAAGAAAAATTACATCTCTAGATACAACAAACTTTTTATTTACTTCATCATAGAGGCGGTATGCTTTGGAGGTGTTTGAATACCCCAGGAAGATGCACTTACGACTTCTAGCACCAAGTTTGTTTCTATGTACCTTTGGTTCAAAGCATAATAGGTGGAACCAAAGATCCTTAGATGTTTTACCGAAGGAACATGTCCATACCACAATTCATAAGGAGTCTTGTTTCTTATAGCATTAGATGGACATCTATTCTTTATATATGCAGCACATAGAACAGCATCAGCCCAAAACATTATCTTTTACATTTTTTAAGAAGAGCATGGATCGTACCATATTCAAGATTGTCCTATTCATTCTTTTAGCTACGCCATTCTGTTGTGGATTATAAGGTACAGTTGTTTGATGTTTGATCCCATGTTGGCGAAGATATTTTTCAAATTCATTTGATGTATATTCTTTTCCATTATCAGTGCGAATAGACCCAATATGAGATTGTGCATCATTTTCAATCCATTTATGAAAGTTCTTGAATGTTTGGAAAGCATCAGATTTGTTCTTCAATAAATAAACCCAACACATTCTGGTGTAGTCATCAATAAATGTCATGATATATTTGTTTCCATTTGCAGAAGGAACAGGCATTGGACCACATAAATCTGAATGAATGAGTTCAAGTTTTCTATGTGCTCTTGAATGTGAGTCATGAAAGGACTGTTTGCTATGCTTTCCTAGAATGCAAGCATCACATTGTTTAAGTTTTCTAGGAATTGTAGGCAAACCAGCAACACCATTTTTCTTCAATAAACGGAGACTGTCATAGTTCAAATGTCCAAATCTAGCATGCCATAATAAATTTGATGGAAGTGTACCTTCTTCATGATGAGTAATATATGAGAAATGTTGTTTATGAGCAGATGTTCCTTCCAGTTTGAGAAGTCTTTCTTCTTCTATTCCCTTCATGACAAGTGAGTGATCAGATGATTTTCTCACCTCAAGCTTGCCATCAAACATATGAATGGAGTGACCTTGCTG
>APFE031684131.1:201269-235848 GCA_000404065.3 Pinus taeda
TATATATATATAATTTCCTTTTATTTTTCTTTAACTATCCTTTTTTCTTTTTTATTTAGTGGCCAAAGGCCTGACAATTCCAAAACTGTGTAGCGAAATGCTTCAATCGCAATAGAAACAAAGTTGACGAAGACTTAATGGCCAAAGGCCAGATCAAACTAGCTTTGTGCAATGGTTGAGCAGCCAGAGGATCGAACAACTCTGATACCAAATGTTATGAACAAAGTTCATATACAATGCAAAATACTCAAAAATCTGAAATATATAAATGTCCATGATAGGAAAAAGATATTTACATAAGAGATGTACAGAAAATATGAGATGATGTTGTTGTTGCAAATGAGAGCCCACTTATATATCTAGGCAGGTGCCCCTTCATGAATGGTCATGTCCTTAGAAACACGACTCTTCTATACTAAGCACTAATTAATCATCATTATGACATATATATATATATATATACATCATCAAGGCCCACAGTGCTCCATATTGCCAAGAGGTGCTTGGTTATTGATAAGAGTTTGTGTCGAAATGGTCCAAAGAGAATCAAGGGCTACATTGCTCCCCCAATCACAAGGTTTTGATCATATTGCCAATAGGTGCTTGGCTAGTGGGTAGAGTGAATGCCTTTAGCATCGGGCAAGTGTATTACCATTCAATTAGCAAGCAGGAATGGTATATTCCCAGGGTTTCACCATAGGTCAGAGGTGTCGAACAAGTTCCAAGTGACAACTTGAATAATTAGAAACCCAGGACTAGTCAGTGGATCCCAAAAGGCCAAAAACAAAGGATTTTGACTAGTGGGTGACTAGATGATGCTGATGTAGGATGTTTTCCACATGAAGTGGATAGATACATCAACATAGCAAGCTCATTCAATCGTTTCTAGGGAAGAATAAATTTTCATCAAGGTGGACATTTGAAGAAGTCAAGATACATACATCCTAGCTAAGAGGGAATGTTGATTTTTGACAACTATGATCGTTATTCAATTCGGCAATTGAAAAGAAATTAAACTTATTATTTACAAGTTCATGTAGGCTCCAAACTATCAGGTTGGCCCCATCAATTGAATGGGTTCGACCCTTGGTCAAAACCCACATGATGTGACCACTATAAATAGACCATTCTACCTCCTCCATTTGGCATCGAATCAATTTGGATCATCAAGTCAAGAAGTCTTTATTCACATGTGCAAAGGAGAGAGGATCTAAAGTTGACCAGCAAAGTTTGACCAATTCTAGAGTTAGTTTCACCATTGTTGACCAAGTCTATATCTAATATTCTTGAATGCATCTTTGACTGCTCTGCTTGACTGAAATTTTGGAGGGTTGATCGACCTTCTTTTTGGCTGAGTTAACCACAAAGTTGACCAAATTTCTGAGGCACAAAGAAATTTTTGAGGCATAATCATTGAGAGGCCAAGTTTGTGCCAGCTACCAAATGAGGCAGAGATTAATTTTTCAAGCACCGGAGACACAAGTTCATTCCGTACATTGCATAGGAGGCAAAAATTAAGTAATAAATAATAATTAAAGAAAAAGGTTGAGTGGAAGTTGTATGGTGTAGGAGCGACTAAAGAGAAATTTAAAAAAAAAATTACGACTTTGTACGTGAGGAACCAAAGGGCAAACGTTGAAGACAAAAGTTAAATTAAGAAAAAAAAGTGTGGGCCTTGAGTGACCTATAAGACTATCAACCACCCTAGTGGCTAGTCTATCAAGTACTAGCATCCATTGCCATCACGCTGCAAGGTCTACAACATGTTGGGTAAAGGAAAATGCCAGTAGGACCATGGAGCCACTAGTCATCAACAGAAGGGGATGTCACAAGGGAAGAAATAGGAGTCATAGTAGCCATCAGGGCAGAGAGAGACGTTAAGGCCCGCAAAGGAAGTGGGCGCCAAAGAATAAACTAAAAGGCCACCAACAACTTTGGGACAGTTGTGGGTAGCTAAGGATTTGTTAGAATGTGCCAAAAGCACAAAGGCAACCAATAAAAGTCATCATAGGTTATGGACATGAGCCGTCAAGTAGACACCAGAAGAGTACAACCACCACCGTAGGAGGTTGTACATGACCATACAATGTTGCATAGCAACCTATAATTGCACGACAATTATACAAGCGGTGTACAAGAGAACAAAATTGGGGGGTACAAAGGATAATATCAGGTTTTCCAACGTGATTAATGGAGGTCAGTGATCATAACGAGAGGACATCTAACCAGTTGGGGGATTGGCAACAGAGTAATTACATGGGTGTTTGAAAGGACCAAGACACGGACCTATGAGGGAGATCCTAGATATATATATATACCGAAATATAGTTTTTTATCCATATTAAATTGCAGGTTGCAGGCTGCAGCTTATCTAATCAAATGACTACAACTGAAAGATGTATTCACTCACGAGCTTCTTCAGTTTATTTATTGTTCCCTTGTTGAACTCATAGGTTGGATCCACAATAGTTTGGGATATAAGTATAACAGTTTTGGGCTGGGAAGTGATCTATGGAGAAGAGTTTGTCCCTAATACAGAAGGCAGATACACAATTATGATATCGAAAATGAATACAATGGCTTCTGATGAAAAACCATTACGTAACTCTTTCAAAATTCATGAGCTGGGTAAAGTGATATTGACAATTGAGAATACTTCATCAAAGAAGAAGAGAGTTGTTTACCGAGCCAAAGTCAAGAGTGATGAATAGGAAGATGATCTTGAGAAATAAGCTCAGATCCATACAGATGTCAAAGTCTGATAATGTTACCAATTACTTCACAAGGACCACCCAAACACAAGATTAGATGCAACCGTTGGGGAGAAAGTGGAGGGTGTATAGTTCATGAATGTGGCACTAAATGGTCTTCCCAAGTCATGGCAACGATTTTTCAAAGCAATCTGCACCCGGAAGCACCTTCTCAAATGGGAGAGGCTTTGGGATAACTACATCCAAGAAGAGATTCGCGAAGAGTCTAAGGTCAGCGATCAAGAAGATGAAGAGGAGAACTTGGCCTTGGCTGATATGGCCAATAATGGTAAAGGAAAGGGTTCCAAAGGTAATAGTGAGGGGGAAACCTTTCAGCCAAGGAAGAAAAAGGTCCTGACTAAGGTCAACTGCTTCAGTTTCCACAAGAGTGGGCACTATACATCACAATGTCTAGAGAAGAAGAAGGGGAAGGGGAAGTCACAACAGGCAACAGTATTACTAGAGGTTGATCTCGATCAGATTAGATGCTAATTTGACGGGAACTGAACTGTGGGCTTTGTGGCCAACCACACGAGGTGGTGATTATTCACTGGGCTATAAGTCTACAAGTTAAGCAGCAACGAAAATAACCCAACGAAAATAACCCCGAAAAGACCACGCGTAGGCTTTAATAAGTGTTTTTTCCCAGTACGTATTCAAAACGGTGAAATACGTTAGGGCAACGTATTCTATACACGAAATACGCGTATGCTGAATTTATGACACGAACGAAAACGCCGAATACGTATTCCATTTTTTATGACACGATAAAAATCGTATTCGACACGTATTTGGGCCATTTTCGTGTCCAATACGTGAAATATGGGACACGGGACCCTAGGGGACGTGTCCTGTGACTTAGGTTCTAATTGATCTAGAGATTCTAGCCCAAACATGACATTGGCCATCGGAGTTAGAGAGAGAAACTTCTACAAATTGACGGGCAAACGTATTCAGACATTGAGGAATGCTGAGGAGCATGTGGAGGCTCGAAGAAGCACATGCAGGGAGAGCAAACCTCCGAAGAAGGACAATGTACTAGGACCAGAGGGACAGTTAGTTCCAGGTGGCTCATTAAGAAATACATCCCTCACTAAGAGGGAGTGTTGATTTTTGTGGCTCGAGTAGGTGCTTTTTAACAGGCCTAAGTCTCTATGCATGCGGAAGCCGCATAACAAGCCCCTAACCTTAGCAATTGCTTTAGTGATTAACGTATTTTATTTTTACAGGATAAAGGAGTTAATCTAATGAAATGCAAAGATTTTTTTTGCATTAGTGAAATAGACGAATCTCAATCATTGACCTCAAGTGAGATTAGAACTAATCTCAACTGTCAATCACTTTGGAAATTAGGGTAGTGGATTCAGTAATAACTCAAGCTTAGCTATGGGAGAAGACACACAACACAATTGAGTGAGCATAATACATTGAGAGAAGGATATCTTAGCGATTGAGTAGAAAAGGACTTCCATTCAAGTGTATTGGGTCTAAGGAAGGTGCAAGGAGCAGCAAGGGAGATCCAGATCAGCCAGGGCATATCTAGGCCTTGATCAATTGCATCAGATTCAGGTCATTGTTGTATATGTAAATTCCTTAGAGTGCCATTATCTTTGTAAGGGAGCCCTAGTAGGCTTTGAAGTTATTCTTAATGAGGAACTGTTTGATTGGGAAAAAAAATTGTGTAATGTTTGGTTGAGATTGATTGTCATTTTGCTTATGTTGTTTAAGTTTTGTTAAGATCCTAGTCATTATTTTATTTGAAGGATCTGTAATTTTCTAGGTAGTAAATCACTCAGGTGCTAGGGTTAGAAATTAACAGAACCTACTCTTAGAATATATTCAAGATTTCTCAAGAGTATTTGAGTTAGGTATCCATAAACCCATTTTCAAACTATATTCAATCGTTATTTGGTGAATTCAAGCTCTATCAGATATATTTGAGTTTGGCATACATAAACACATTCTCTTTTGTATTTAAACCAAGGTTGACCCTATATTGAGTTGGGTCTCTATAAACTCACTCTCCCATTTGTATTTCATCATTCTCTATGGCATGATGCTCAAGTTAAGTAAGGAGTTGAAACTTTAAATCATGGTGTATCTTCATAGACAACAATGGTTGACCTCATTTTTGTTAATTCTCATGCAAATCTAACAGTTGGCAATCCATTGACCTAGCAGATTATAAATTCTACCAAATAGTTGCACAGCTAAGTTCTCAACATTAATTAGCAGAAACAAAAACATAACCAATATCACAAGAATGACACAACACGTTTTGCCTAATAAAATCATTTCTTCATTAAAATGTTTCCAAAACCTACTTGGGCTATAATCCTAGGATAATATCCCAACTGAGGAAATCACATGTACAACAATTGGATCTGATCTAGTTGATCAATCCCTCCTTGGCGAATCGATATCTCCTTGCTTCCCTCTTCCTCGGACCCAACACACAAAAGTATCACACTCCTCACTAAGATGCCTCTCAATATTTTGTTTGTTATATGGTGTGCCTTCTCCTTCTCCTTAACCTTGTTTTTATAATTTTTTGTTGAGCTAAATCCCTAAGACTAATCTCCAAAGTGATTGACAATCAAAATTAGATCTCACCTCACTCGAGATCAACAATTGAGATTTAAACATAATCATTAAAGAAAATAGTTTACTTTTCCTAATATTTCTTTAGCTCAGTTAGCCAACATAATAATTGTGCTTTTCCTAAGTTAAAACTAAGGCTAAGATACAAATGCAACTTGCTCACAGTAGAGATAGTGTCTAAGAAGATCTTGGGTGACTTTTGCACCCCTAGAAATTTAGGCCGCTATAAAAGTACCTAGCCAAGCTACAAACAACAACAACATTCTAATCGTAATTATTGGTTATTTGTGTGTTTTTAGGATTTGGCATATAGTCAAACCTAGTCAAGACTCATTTATTATATTCCCAGGTGGTTAAGACTAACCTAGTCAATATATGAGCATATAACCCATCTTGGAGAGGGCATCCTACACACTCAAGACTCACCTATAATATCATCTTGAGCTATTGCAGTTTGCTCTCTTATAAAAGTACCTCATTCTTTTAGCCTATGGGCAACATATCTAACATTATGCTCTCTTTCATGGTGTCATCTATTGTTCAAAGATTCTCTCTCAAGTGTTGTCCTCTAGTGTTATTGGGTAATTTCTCTATAAAGGTGCACTTGCTGGTTTCTTATATTGCACACTAGAGTAGATTTTTCTGTCACACTGCTGCTGGTTTATCTTCTCTTTGTGTAGATTTAGAGTCTTCTGATTTAGGGCTGCTAGTCAGATCCATTTGATCCTTTCTCTCTCTTATGGATCTCAACAGCATTTTCTAAGCATGCTTTAGAAGATAAAAAATGAGGTGATGTGATGTGCATATTTGTTGTTCGTAAAAACTTTATAATAACAGGAATATGAATTTTTTGAGCCTTTCCTCACCATAAGGCCTTGGAATTTTCCTTCTACATAGCTATAATTCCCACCCCACGTTCCCACATCATACAACTATCTTCCTATTTTTCTACTGAAGAGAGGAGATAGTTACAAACCTTTCCATAGAAGAGTAACATTTTCTTGTAGTCTGATTTCTACTTAAGAGAGGAGATAAAGTACAAACCGTTCCATAGAAGAGTAACATTTTCTTGTAATCTGACAAGAAGCTCATGACTTTCTTCCAAAACATCAATTGCTTTAATCGCAGCACTTGCTAGATAAGGTGGCAAGGATGCAGAAAAGCAGTAACCTAAACCACTGAGACGCTGCAATACAGATATAAGATCCCATGTTAGTTAAAAACATAGGAGGAAAACAAAATTCAGCGTCTTTGGATTGTATTGAATATCTACACAAAAACTAGAAATGCTCAATTTACTTTTTTATGCACTCTCATGAATAGGATATGCTATACATAACATTTGGTCCATTTCTTTTTAAGTTCCCCATAAAACAGAAAAATATCAGCAAGCTAGAGAACATCAAAGACTTCCAGCAATGTGGAGAATTCATCAGCAAGCAACAACGTAGAAACAAGAAATGTTCGTGAAGATACAAATAAAATGAAAGCATCATACCATGCAATATTTCAATAATAATGATAAAGTACAATGTGAATGTGATACCTACCACACTCTATCCATATAAATAATTCCACCTGGATTGAGGGACAGCAAGTCAGTTCCAAACTCCATCTAGGAATCAAATTATTCAAAACATTGTGGAAGAAAGAACCAATGTTATCAGATCCAGACTGAAACCAGTGAAACTGGCTGGTCTAACAATTTTGGTGCCTAAACCAGCCTGACCAGTGGCACAGAACTGCAAAAGGCCAGTTCGGTACCGAACCAGCCTTTTTCCACCAAACCGGGCAGTTTTGTACAATGCAACCAAGAACCCTCTAGACATAATTAATTTTTAAGAAAAAGTAATTTATAAGTAGGGTGACCTAACATTCAACCCTAGGGCCCTACTAATGCTATGTAACTAATAGTAATGTTAAATTCTTAAAGTAAAAGTGGCATTCTAAATTTTTTAAATTACCCTAAGTTACCAAGATTCGGATACGGATACGGATACGGATTCGGATACTGATCCGGATCTGCTTGATTTTTGAAAAGCTAGGATTCAGATACGGAAAGGAAACAGCAAGTACGATTAATATAAATATATTTTTATAATAAAAAATTGATATTAATGTCCAAATTTATTGTGATCACTATCCCTCAAAAACAATAGAACTTTATTATTATTATTATTATTATCCAATTTTAAAGTCACGGCCAAGACAGACACCAAATTGGTGTATGAGACCCCCTTGTTTATGGGACAAGCGACTCACCTCCGTGTAGCAATTTGATTGCTAAGTCTACGAAGGCATACATACTCTACCCCCTCTAGTTTTGAACCTATGACCTCATAGGAGGAAACACATACTCTTACCATCAAGCCCACTCAAGCTGAATTGTGTAGATGAATTTCATGAAAAAACATACAATACTTCATAATTAAAGTAGCATTAATTATTTTATAAAAAGTAAATTATAAACTATAACATATTACAAACAAACTATTTAAATGAATAAATAATAATAATTTAATACACATTACTTTATATGAATTAAATAATAAGCTTATAATATATAAAAGTTTAATATAAAATATAATGTACAAATTTTAAAACTTGTACATAACAAATTTGATATATTTTAAATAATTTTAATTTATAATATATATGGACAATAAAATAACAATTTTTTTATATTGAATAATTAATTTATAATATAATACACAAGAAAATACTTTATAATATATATAACTTTCTAAACTAAATAATAAATAAGTATACAATATAAAGTTCTAATTAAATTAATGTGGATTTTAGAGATCTGTGGTTTGTATCTTTTGAATTAGTTGCCGGAGAATCCACAGTTTGAAACATTTTTATGCCAACGTTTTCAATCCCAACTGGGATAAATTAATGTGAAATAAAATATAGCATAGCTATAAAAGTATAATTAAATTAATATAATTAAAATATAGATATTATAATTAATTATAATATGTATAACATATCTAAAATATAAACACCATATAACATACGTGTTCTTTTATAACCTTTCCAAACTAATGTCAATAACATATAACAGATTTATAAAGTTATAATTAAGTTAATGTAAATAAAATATAACATATTTATAATTAAATTAATATTATAACATATCCAAAATATAATATGAGTTCAAATGTGCAAAACTGCATATGCCCCGCGGATAAATAAAAAACCCAGTAGCAGCGTCATACTACCAAGTCTGTAGATACCAAAACCAATGATATTAATACCAATCGCATCATTCTAGTCGTCTTATTCGTTGCACGTGCACGTACTGTCTGAGCTTCTAGCGAGTAGCTATCAGGGTTAGAGTGCAATGCATTGCCAACTTATAATAAATTGCTAGGTCAGCGCATTGCCAAGATATTTTCACTCATTAAAAAATGTTTTCTACCGTATCCAAGTGAATCTAGATCCGAATCCGTTTCTGATCCAGGGATCCGCGAATCCATTTCCTAGGGTGGACGGATCCGGTAACATAGAAATTACCATTAATTGAGTAAGGATGTTTGAGAGTGGTTCTGAGCTCACTGGATTTCATATGGAGAGAGTAGAATTTTAGATCCCGCTCAAATCCCAATAGACTTAATAGTTTCTAGGATTTCAAGATTGGGGAATAGCAATATTTCCATTAGATTCTATTGTGGAAGAAGGAACCAATGTTATCAAAGCCAGACTGAAACCAGTGAAATTGGCTGGTCTAACAATTTTGGTGCCTAAACTAGCCTGATCGGTGGCACAAAACTGCAAAAGGCCAGTTCATTACCGAACCAACATTTTCCCACAAAATCGGGTAGTTTTGTACAAGCAACCAAGAACCCTCTAGACATAATTAATTTTTAAGAAAAAGTAATTTATAAGTAGGGCAGCCTAATATTCAACCCTAGGACCCTACTAATGCTATGTAACTAATAGTAATGTTAAATTCTTAAAGTAACAGTGACATTCTAAATTTTTTAAATTACCATTAATTGAGTAAGGATGTTTGAGAGTGGTTCTGACCTCGTGGGATTTCATATGGAAAGAGTAGAATTTTAGATCCAACTCAAATCCTAGTAGACTTAACAATTTCGAGGATTTCAAGATTGGGGGGATTGCAATATTTCCATTGGATTCTAGTGTGTACAAGGGCATACATCTAGCATTTAATCAAGAGAACCAAGTTATCTATGTACCTTGATATTACTGGCATTCACTGCTGAACTCCTCTATCATGACCCTAGTAAAAATGTACCCATCACCCAAAGAAAATCTCAATTTAACATGTATAGTTTTTTCTATCTTATTTTAATAGGGTGGCATTGATGATGAGGATCCCAATATAGGCAATGATTTTGATGACACGTAGATATTTGTTGTAGCATGAATTTTTTTGACACTAGAGGCCATCTAGAGCCCTTTGTTGATGTATTTTTGGTTCAAGAATGTATTGCACTAAATGTTATTTTGGTTATATGCACTCTTACTTGATATATAAATGAGAACTTTGGCATATTTGTGTATAAATGGTTTGGATTCATATAGATGCACATCAATATATGTGTTTTTCTTCATTTTTTGAATATTTTATGTATTTTTTGGTCGACCAGTTTTTTGGTCCCTTTTTTCGTGGTTCTAGATCAATTCTTAATTCTGGGGGTTGACCGGTTCAATGACCACTTCGGTTTTGATACGATTGGAAGGAACCTGAATGAGTGCAGAAGAGTGCCAAGAGATGAGCCAGTGTGATGTCAAGACACTGACATGGACAATGTAACAACTCTAAACATTCTAGCTAGATAATATCAAGGATTCCAGCAGTGAGGAGAACTCATCAGCACGCAACAAGGTAGGAACAAAAAAATTTCACAACAATAAGAATAAAGTGAAAGCATCATACTATGCAATATTGCAACAATAAATGCAAAGTACAATGATAATGTGATACATACAACTGTTTATCCATACAAATATCTCAACCTGGATCTAGGGACAGAATTTCAATTACAAATATCCATTTAGGAGTCAAATTATTCAAGCCATCATGGAAGATGAAACCCCAGTGAGTGGAGAAGAGTGTTAAGGGATGAGCTAGTTAGATGTCAAGATATTGATCTGGACAATGTGTTATCACACAACACTACTCCAATAAAAGGAGTTTGGAATAGACATATGAGCAAATTCACAAGGGGGGTTCGGATACTCTGCTCATTCTAGAAAAGCATAAACCAATATAATAAGACAGAGCAACATAATGGTGGAATGGAGAGCATCAAATCTTAAGGTTTTATTAGGTAACAAGTGGAGTATGTTATGAATATAATTCATATAAAAATAGTAAATATGAATATAGATATGATAAATAATTAATTAACTAATGGTTAGTTAGTTAGTCATGAAAGGGCACCTGCCTAGGATATATAAGCATGCCCTCATTCTCATTTGTAGTCATCTCATATCCTACATCAATTCAATATAGAGTTACATGTCTTAGAATGGACATTTATGTCTTTTAAGTATTTTAAAGATTAACGCTGCGTATATGACTTTTGGTCATTACATTGGTATCAGAGCCATGTTGACAGATTTGGGCCTTTGGCCATCAACTTGTCATCGCAACTAAAGCATTTCACTACACGAGTTGGAGTTTCTCCATTTTCGGTCAGGTCCTTGGATAATTTAAAAAATAAAAATAAAAAAAAGGAATTCGAGAAAAAATTATAAAAGAAAAGAGTTAAAGAAATAATAATAATAAGGCTTTTGGCCATTGACATTTCAATGGTTCTAGCAAAAAACAATAGTCCGACGTAAATTTTGAAGGAGAACATTCATATATATATAAAAGTTCTACATTATTGATAAAAAGTGCATCATAAAGTCAAAAGGGAATCTTTCCAAATATCTTTAAAACTCTGCGTAAGAGGAGGAAGAGTAGATAAGATTATCTTGATTCTTCATTAAGTGGTTTACAAGCTCGTTATTTTAGCAACCCATGGTAATTGTCCATGGTATTTTCAAGGTAAAAGAAGAACAAAAGGGATACAAAATCTCTTTATGTAAATGGTAAGTTTTACTTTTAACGTGGAGAAAATTAGCTAAGTCAAAGGCACATAAGTGGACATATATTTTATATTATACCCCAAAGAGGTGGATAGTCATATTTCACTAGGGTTGTAAATTTTCAAAAAGAAAAAAAGTATTATAAATAAATAAATATATATAATATAGTATATTATATATATATATATATATATAATATATAATATTAAAATTATATTAATTAAATAAATTTAAATTTAATAAAAAAAGGAGTTCAAGAAAAAAAACAATTGTTGGAGCACATATATGATATATATATATGTTGAGAATATATATATATATATAATTAATTAAATTAAACTACCAAAGAAGGTTATCAAGTCAAGAAAAATGGAGCCTAATTCGAAAATAAGGAAGGAAGTAGTCAAGATGAGTCCCACACAACAATCACTATTTTGGACTAAATGTCCAAGTTGTCTAGACAAAAATGGATATACATATATTCAAAAAATGTGCAATTTACGTTGTCCAAGGTGTGGAAGATTATCTAATACAGAAGAACATCAACGCAATGAACAGATGCAAAAAAAAACAATTAAAGGAAGAAATCGCAAAACTTCAACGAAAGAACGAACCATTAGAGAAGAAATATAAAAATCTCGGAGATCGGTTTCATGAAAAATCAACAGAAAGCAATAAAGAACTTTGGCGTTTGAGGGACCACAATGAGAAATTACTTTCAAAGATAAACATGTCCAAGGTTAAGAAACAAAGACTAAAACAAGAAAAGGAAGGTTCTGATAAGTAACTAAATGAAATCTAACAAAAAAGGAAAAAGAAAATTTGTGCCAAAAAACCCTTAATAAAAAATTGTTAGAGCAAATCAAAAATTTAAAAGATAAAGAGAAAGATACTAAGGCCAAAGTCAACGATTCAGAAAATGGCCAACTTTCATGTCTAAAGAATCATAACCAAGCCTCACTAATGCAAATAAAGAAGCTTAAAAGTGACAAGGAATCTCTAAATGACAAGTTAGAACAACTTCAAGTAGTAGTATTGAAGTCTCCAGTCGTTTCAGTGCAAGTTGAAGATAAAAGAACAAATATTGATCCAATCAAAATCGTAACTCAAGCAGAGAATAAACCTACTGAAGTGAAGACACATGCAGAAGTTGCAGTTTAAACAATGGACATTCCAAATGATGATTCAATAGCCAACACAACAACAACAACGCCTAAAGAAAATCAAGAAACGATCACTAACATGATAAGGGGAAGTCCAACCAGAAGAACTATTTATCGACATTTGAATCACAAAAGCAAACTTTCCAATCAATCTACGTACAAGTATCACTCAGAACATAAACAACAAATTTCTGTTCCCAAGAATACTTAAGTTTGCAGTATCCAATCCTACAATAACTATTCATCACAATTTCCAGAGATCAAAAGATTCCACAGAAGATTAATCTAGGATGGTCTAATCCGTTCTCAGTACGACAATTTTGTCTATCACTTAGAGCATCATATCATCTTGTATCAACAAAGATGAAAGTTCAAAAACGAGAAGATATTCTCAGTAAACTTTGAGAACAAAGCTTCTTGAAGAGAGAAGCAATGTTATGAATATAATTCATATAGAAATAATAAATATAAATATAAATATAATAATAATAAATAATAATTAATTAACTAATAGTTAATTAGTTAAACAGGCATGTCTTAGAGACATGACCATTCATGAAAGAGCACCTACCTAGGGTATATAAGCATGCCCTCCTTCTCATTTGTAGTCATCTCATATCTTACATCAATTCAATATACAGTTACATGTCTTATAATGGACATTTATGTCTTTGAAGTATTTTAAAGATTTTTGTTGCGTATACGACTTTTGGTTGTTAAATTGGTATCAAAGCATTCCTCTAAGTATACAAACTTTGTTCATTATAGAATATTAGTAAATAATGTAATGCACACAATGGAGCGTGCTTGGAAAATTATGAAGTCCTCTGCAAAAGTATGGGAGAACCAAGATTGTGGGATTTTGGAACCATGATACGCGATAAAACTTTTTACTTGAGCAAATGATACTATTCTTCTAAAAAGGACAACACTAATAAGTGACAAAACATCTTCCATAAAAAAATGGTATTTGTCTTTAAAACTAAGTTGCACAGTAGGCAGAAATAGAGAAGTGTATTTCAAACGAGAACGCACTGGAAATGTGACCCCCCACAAATTAGGAAACTAGAAAATGTGATCAACTTCCAAAGGAAGCATTTAACGTTTTATGCTTTAACATTATGTTTTAAGGCCCAAGAAAATCATGTTAAAGCAATTACGTATATATCATCAAAAGCATTGCCTATATTGGGATCCTCATCATTAGTATCACCCTCTAAGCATTAAAATAAGATAGAAAAAGCTTAACATTATTAAAAATGTATCTTGGAAGGTGATTCTACATTGGTCAAGTGCCATGACATGCAGAAAATCACCTGAAATTCCCTCAAAATAATTATTTAATTATTTCCTAAGTTTGGACATTAGGCATAAAGTCATTAATTTAATTTGAGAAGTCATTCTACCAGTATAATAAATCTAGGCTGGTATTTCAAAATTAACAAGGTATAAGAGCTACCTAGAAGACTGTGAGAGAGAGAGAGAGAGAGAGATCTAAGATCACGACCATAGATCTCAAGTGTGGATATGTGATCTCAACCCTCCATCACTTTGGAGATTAGATCAGAAAATTATAAAAGAGGAAATAGGTTGTTAGAAGGCGCAAATCGATTGGCACAAGAACTGGGCATTCAGCGAGAGCAGTAGATCGAACTGATAGAAAAGTCAAGAGCAGTGAAGAGGTAAATTTCAACTGTAGTGATTAGGAAAGGAGGAGACCAAATTACCCATGTTGTACAGGTCGGTATAGCAGGGCAAAACTGGGCCAATTTGACAGGGACGAATTAGGCCGATTTGATTGGGTTGAGATGGGCCAAATTGACTCAGCTGAGTTGGGCCGAATTGACTGGGTTGAGTTGGGCATAATTGTTGGGTTAATTTGGCTGGGTCGTATAGGCTGATTTCACCTAGGCCATACAGGCCAATTTTGTTGGGCCAGCCGCCATACAAGCCGAAAACCACCTGGCCATATAGACTTAATTGTGTTAGGGTCAGAGTGAGTTAGCTAGATCAAAGAGGCTATGTAGAGCTAGCTCATATAAGAGAATTCCTAAAGCAAATATGTTGCTTGAAATTCTTGTAGTGTACTTGTAATCAATTTTTTGATGCTAAATAAGGAAGCCCAAATTTGTAGGTTTTCCTCACACTTGGGTTTCTAGGGTAAAACTGTATCAAACAATTTTCTATGTGCATATTTCTTGTTTATTTAATTCTATTGTACATACTAAAATAGGAACCCAATGTATTTCTTGTCACAAAATTCAAATTTGAAGAAATTAATTTTCATTTCTGTTATTGGTATAATTTTATTGAACATTAAATCTAACCTAGGTTCAAGAAAGCTAACATGGTATTAGAGGAGTGGCCTGTAAGTACGAAACCAAGGGCATTTGACACAGGTACCAGTTCAAGAAATCGCAAGCCTTCAGCAAGCAAGTGTTTAAGGGGTTTAGTCCACCATGGACTACTAGCATTCAGTATGAAGACAGACTGGAAGGATCCTCAAATTATCTTCAATGGAGGGTACATATCACAGTCATCCTCAAGGAAAATAAACTGTGGAGCCTCGTAAATACCATGGTTGTTCCAAGAGTTTCAAATCCAATTTCCCTAGATCTGAATGAAGCAAAGGAAGCGAGGGCACAGAGGATTATTATGGATGGAGTTAAAGATCAGTTGATTCAACATATGTCCGAGAAGAAGACAACAAAAGAAATGGTCAACACCAAACCAGATATTTGTTTCATAGTCAATACATTGAGTCAGTTTATGATGGAGCCCAAGACAATGCATTAGATGGTTGTGAAACATGTATTGAGGTACCTACAGGGCATAATGGATTATGGTTTGGACTATGTTAGGTGTGATGGAATCAGATTGATTGGTTGCACGGACTCAAATTGGGCTAGAGTGCTAGTGACAGAAAGGGTACTTACGAGTGTTGTTTCTCATTGGGCTCAGTAATTGTGGCACGGTTCAGCAGGAAACAGAGATCAGTGGCATTGAGCAATGCAAAGGCAGAGTATATGGTAGCTAGTCAGGCATGTTGCGAGGCATTGTGGCTTCACGAGATGTTATTTGGTTTATTTGGTCAAAGGCTGAGACCAACAATGATATACTATGATAATCAGAGTTGTATCAAACTCTTTAAGAATCTAGTATTTCATGACCGGTCAAAGCATAATGAGATCAGATACCACTTCATTAGAGATTGGGTTAAGAGGGGAGTTGTGAAGCTTGAGTATATACCACTGACGAACAAGTAGTAGACATTCTCACCAAGTCATTGCCAAGGGGCAAACATGTATTCTTCAGAGATAAGATAGGAGTGGTGAGAACACCTTCCTCGGTAAGAGGGAGTGTTGAAAATGGTACCAAGGAGGTGCTTCCTAGGCATTTCTACTTTTGGCCTAGGGAGACACATTAATTACCTTTAGTATAAGTGATATTATGAGTTTATTAATATCAAGGGGGCTAAATCACTTTTTATGTACGGATGCACTAGGTACTTTAAGAAATTAAATTCATGTGTCTAAAAGTGGCTTTATGTCTAAAGTACTAAAGTACACTTCATATTATTAAAGTGACTTTTATATTCTAAAAGTTACTTTATGAGGAAAAGTGACCATGGTACTAAAACATTACAAAGTACTAGGGAGGCACAATAATAGAAAGTGGGCCACATTAAAAAGGGACATGTTCTAGGTAACTTTAAGTTATTAAAGACACGTGTGTCTAAAGTGACTTTACGTGTAAAGTACTAAAGTACACTTTATATTATTAAAGAGACTTATATATTCTAAAAGTTACTTTAAGAGGAAAAAGTGACCATGGTACTAAAACATTAAAAAGTACTAGGGAGGCTCATTAACAGAAAAGGGGGCAACATTAAAAAGGGGATCAAGAGGAAATGATCTCCACCCTTGATCTAATGAGCTGAGATTTAATCTCAGCCACTAGATCTAAGGGTTAGGGTTCTCCACACTTATGGAAGACAAAAAGAGAGAAAAAGGAAATGAGAGCTCATTATTCTCATGAGAGCATTGGGAAGAGGAGCAAGGAATGAGGAAGAGGCTTTGTGAAACCTTATAGCAGAGAGCAAGGACTTAGACATTGGTTTGAATCTCCACAAGGCCGAGTATAAGCCAGGGAGGGAGCTCGAATCTCAAGTTGGCAGAGAAATTGATTGCTTCAAGTTCTGGGTTGCTTCAAGGGTAAACAAGTTTGCACCAGCATACCAATAGCTAGATACCTTCCCACTGTCAGCCACAATCATTCCCGAAAATTTTGGGCATGTTCAGCATTATATTTTGGCCTGTTGTGCACGATTTTCAGGGTTATGTCAGTGAGCTTCACTTACTAGATTTTACGCAGTAGTTCAGTCTGTAATTCAAGGGAGAAAAGCGTCATTTCAGGAGTGGGTATTAGCTATTCAAACTAATCCAAGATCCAGTGAAGTATGAGCCTGAGTTTTATGGCCATCTGTAACAGTCAAAGTGGTTTGATTCCCTGTGAATGAGCTACCAAGAGACAGAATTTTTTGTTGGAAGGAGAGTGACTGTGTGAGAAAATTATCAGTCCAAACTTTAAGTGTAAAAGAGGATCTCTGAACAGCTTCTTCAAGGGAAGAGATAAGTGAAATTTCTTGCTTTATTTTTGTTGTACAAAATTTCTAAGAAGCAAAATAAAAATCCTCCTTCAGCACTGGTTTTCCCCACCGTGTGGTTTTTCCAGGGTCAAGTTAACCAAAACAAGTGTGCCAAGCTTGTGTGTGTGCTTACAATTTTCTCTTGTATCAGTTGTTTAAAAAAAATGGTAGAGTAGCTCTTTGTTTTCATATAAATGCTAATCTGATATAAAGTATCAGTCATATGTTTTATGATGGGTTTGGTCATTAAACCATGCAAAACATGAAAACTCGGTTGGGGTACAGCTTCATATAAATTTTTCTACAAAAAATCCATGTCTAGATGTTGTTTGAGCTTAGGATCAACCATGATTCTGTGGTACAGTAGGAAACAACAGTCAATGGCACTTACTTCAGCAGAGGTAGAGTGCATGGCAACAAGTATAGTGCGTCGTGAGGTAGTTTAGCTTCGCAAGATGCTTGCATATTTATTTGGTCTGGTCACTGGTGATGGGACCAACAATGATTCACTGTAATAATCAGAGTTGCATTAAACTCTGAAAATCTTGTGTTTCATAATAGGTCAAAGCATATCGAGATCAAATATCACTTGATCAGAGACAAGGTCCAGAGAAGTGCTATGAGATTGTTGTACTTTTCCAGAGAGAAGCAAGTTGTTGATATTCTCACTAAGCCTATAGTGAAAGGGAAGTTTGTGAAGTATCAAGACAGGCTAGGGGTGGTGGACAATCCCTTCCTTGCTAGGAGGGAGTGTCAAAGCTTATAGTAGTTTTGAAAGGTCTTCTGCATATGCCTGGTGTCTTAGCATGTGGAAGATGGTTTATTGTCTCTTTAGGTGCTTGCTTGGTGGAGTAAGTGATTTATATCTTCTTTCCTAAGTCTCACTTCGAAAAGTATAATAATTAAATTCAATTAATTATTGTGGACTATTAAGTCATTTTCTAAGGACAAATAATTTAATTATTTAAGTGACTTAGAAATGATCTCAACCATTGATCTCCTAGATCTTCCAAAAAGGAGATTAGGGCTAGGGATCTGGACTTAATAAAGAATATAAAAAGAAGCCTAAGGGAGAAGAGAAGACACAAGAAGAGAAAGTGAGTTTATCTAGTGTGAGTGGCTCAGTACACTGATGTGCAGAAGAGGAAGAGCGCAGGAGGATTCAAAGGCATATCCAAGAGGCCAAATTACTAGAGATTGCAAGGCCGAGTGGCTGAAGTGAGAGGAAGGTCGATTTGATTGGAGAGGCTGATTTACCTGGGCAGAATTTCTCGAGGCAGAGAGGCAGCTTGAAGGGAAGGCACAGGGTTGATTTGCTGGTAAGTTACTGGGCCAAAATTGTCTAGGCCGAGTTCCTTCAAAGACTGATCTCCAATAGGCCAAATTCCTTGGGCCGAATTCATCCAATCAACAGGGCGAATTACAGGTTCCAGTAAATGTATTTTTCCTAGTAATTCTCTATGGTCGAAAACCCTGAATTTCCAAATTAATAAATGATGGAGAATTGTCTATTGCAATGTGTGATTGATCTCTCTGAATTTTTATTTTCATTTATATATAATTTCTAGAGGTTAAAATACCAGTGATTTTATTTTTCGGCAATTCAGAATTTAAATTGGTTAATTAAATAAGCTGATGGGAATAAATAATAGCTGTGAGAAAATAAATCTGGGCTGGTATTAGGAGATTCAACACCACCTCTCTTCAAAGTATCAATTTTAGAATGCTGGTTGTCCTCTTCCAAACAAATAAAAAATTTGTCAAACTGTTGTAAGACGATGAAAGAATTGAACATTATTCCCTTAAGTGGAGATCTAATTGAAGAAACTTCAAAGAGCTTTTTCCTATTATTTCAAATATCAGATGCCTTCCAATGTTTTCTCTCAGATTGCTATCTAGGGCTAGCTGGCATATACCACACACTCTTTAATTATGAGGCACTAAGTTTGACTTTCCCAAACATTCTTGTTATTGAACTCCCTCTCCCAGCTGACTCGGACATGAAGGATAGAAAGGTTTGGAAGTTGAAAATTTTCTGAATCCACAACAAATTATTAATCATCCTCTGTGCAAACTTGCAAAGTGATTGGCAATGTAGAATGTAGGGGTTTCTTGCAGTTGTATTGAAGTTCTTGACATTTACTCTAAAAAATAATTGGTAACAAAATGGCTTGGGCATAAGCATTGTTTTCCTGCACTGGTGCAATAATCCCCAGCTATCCTGTTTAACTCATTATGTTTTTGATGGATGGAGCACTCACATTAGACACGTCATTCTGACTTTTTAAGGAAACAAAAAGACCAGATATATCTATCTGATCTTTTGGTGGGACTTCAAACTATGATGTTTCAAAGGTCTGAAGAGTTATTCGGCTCAATTGCAATAATTCATAATCTACATATCGGCATGTCCAGTTTGTTAAAATTTAAATGGGTCTCTGTTGTAAACAGATCTACACACAAGGAACTCAGGAATCAGCAAGAACCAAAGTTACATGATCCAATCAGTCAGAAATACTAATCTGGACAATTCCAACATCACTTGCAATTTTATTGTTAGTATTTTTGTCAATGGTTAAAAGTGTTTCCAAAAAACTGATTATAGCTTCAAATATTAATTGTCAGTTAAAAATAATGATACAATGCAAAACTGTATTGTCATGAATTTACAATTTACACACCATGGCAACATGTTCCAAATGCTACCCAAATATTTTGAGTAACTAAAGATGTAGCATGCATGCTTTCACGGCGTCCTCTCTGTTCATGTTCACGATACAGAAGAAACACTTTTAAGTTAGTATTGGAAAAAATGGACTCTAAATAAGAGAGCAGGGGTCAACAAATCAGAAAATTGGAAAAAATCAGAGAAAAACTGGAATGAATCGGCAAAAAATCAGAGATCAGTTGGAGTAAACGGGAAAAATTCAAAAAAATAGGTAAAAGTTGGCAGAGGAAATAGAACAAAAAAAAAAACCCAAAAATCATTGGTTCCTGAGATTTTTTCCACATTGCTTTAAATGAGTTGATTTGAAATAGATGCATGCTACGCGATTGTCCATTATACAAGATTGCTGATAGGAATCTTGTTTCAAAATTCACCTATCCTAATGATCAAGCAATTACATCAAAAAAATTTGGCAATTCTGCACTATGGGAGTTGCGTGAAGTTCTTTATGATAGAATACTTTAGCTTTACTGTACTTCAAAGAGGTAAACGAACAGCATTAACAGACTGAACATATTAAAGATCCATTACTACTGGTAAGTATCAGCATCAATGTTGCACAAAGCGGGGACGTTTTTTGGAAGCGGGGACACGGAAGCGTCATTTTCCAAAAATCTAGGAAGCGAAGCGTCTGCTATATATATATATATATATATATATTTTTGCATTTATACTCGAGTCAAAACAAACATCCCAAATACCAAATTAGTTGTAGAAGACATGAAAACATGCATATTTTTGCATAAATCAAGATAGATATAACATCCATTGTACATTAATGATTAATTATTCGAGCATCAACCATTTAGATGCATCAACCATCTAGAATCTAGATTCTTCTCCTCTTGTCTAGCCTTTTGCCTCTACCGCGATTGTCTATGGATATTAGTCAACATTGCCCAATTTCGATCAAACTACCTAATTCAAGACTTAAAATATGGTAGAAAAACCTTAACATGCTTGAGAGATTTTTTTGACTTCATTGAAAGGTAATTTTTTGCTAAGGGTGTGCCGCGTGACAAAGGAGTTCAACAATTAACACCACCAACACTAGGGTACATATAGGGCTTGGTGCTCTTGATTTAATGCTAACCGCATACCTTCATACTTGATATAATCTAATGAAATGCCACAATCCCATTGATCCTGAATTCCTGAAAACTGTTAAGTCTGCTGAATTTTGAATAGGATTTGAAATTCTATTTTCTCCATATGAAGTCCAATGAGGCTGGAACAACTCTCAAACATCCCGAGTCATTTCATGGTAATGTTAAAAATTTAAGTAAAAAGATGAAACTGAAAAATAAAGGAGAATGTCACTTTTACTTTAAGAATTTAACATTATCATGAGGGAGCATATGCTATATTTATAATTTTTTTGCCTTCATTTGTCACCCTAACCCAAGGTGGACCCACCCCCAACAAGCAAACTCACCTAAAATTAAAAAAAATTGAAAAAAAACGATTTTCTAAACGCTTTTCCGGAAGCGTACGCTTCCTCCTCCGAAGCGCCACGCTTCTGACACCCGAAGCATCGTACGAAGCGCGCTTCCGAGCCGCACTTCTGAATTTCGGCAGCGCGCTTCGGCGAAGCTTCCTAGGCGCTTCCGCACGGGACGCGCTTTCGGCGAAGCTTCCTAGGCACTTCCGCATGGGACACGCTTCCGGCTTTTTTTTGGGGGGGGGGGGGGGGGGGCGCTTCTGCACGGGACGCGCTTCCAGGCTTGGAACCGGGGGGGGCGCTACCGCACGGGATGCGCTTCCGAGCTTGGAACCCGGGGGGGGGGCTTCGTGCAACATTGATCAGCATTGTACAACTCTTATAGATCTCTTTTCAGTACTGCAGGTCCCATAGTAATTCGTAGAATTCCTCACACTTGCAAGAATACTTCGTGAGTAGGTGCCAACAGAGCTATTCGGGCTTTATTATCCTATGAATGTATTATAACCTTTTGTGATATTCCCACTTCGCAAATATTGCTAAGTGAAAAACAATTTTGCTCAATTTTTCCATTTTTGGCTCTCAACTTAGGAAGAGTGGGTTAGGAGGACCCCGCTTGGCAATTTTGATTTGATGTAGCTCCAACATAGGAGAAAGGAAGGAAAATCGAACTTCTAGTGGGAAGTGGGGGCCACCCAAGAGGACTACGCACCCCTTGGGGAAAGGCATACTTGTGGAACAGAGAGAGGGAAAGAGGTCAATGTATGGGGCCCACACGGTGAAAGGGGAGCTTAAGGATAAATAAGAGAAGAAGACCTCATTTTGGGGATTTTGAACCTTTAACAAACAAACTCACCTAGTACGCTTGAGCTGTTGAGCCAAGTCTACAACTGTTGTTCAACACATGAGATTTATGAGGGGAAATCTCAACTCTTTCTTTGGTGGACTTCGAGTAACACTCAAGAGGAGCCATTGTTGCATTGTGGAGTTGTTCCGGAGGGCTTTCTATAGGTGAACTCGTGTTGTTGTAGAGCAGACTAAGCACAAAAAGGGACCATGCACTCTTAAGGGGAGTGAGCTACAGAACAGCACTATTTCTGGGAATTTAGGAGCATATTCGCTTGGGGTCTAACAATATTTTTGCAGAGGTTTGACTAGAGGTTGGAGGGGCTATACTACAGGCCGAATTTTCTTCCCCTGGGCTTGCGTAAAAGTCACTGAACTAGGCCTGCTGTTAAATTTTGATTAACATGTTCTTTGCATAGGTCAAATTTTGATTAACATGTTCTTTGCATAGGTCAATTACTTCAATCTTCCATATAGCCCAATTATCAATCCATTTCTTATAGTAGCAATCACATCATTTATTATCACATTGAGAGTAACTGAGGAAAGAACATAAATAAATAATGCAGAGGACAAGCCACGACAAGAGGACACATGAATATGGCTCAAGCTACAGAAAACCCACATGATCAGCAAAGAGAGAGAGAGGGAGTAAATAAAAGGTCAAGATTCACTTGCCAATTTGAACATCCAAAGGTTTAAGGCACATTGTTAATTTTAGTTAAAAATGGTATGTTCTACCCTTAGCACAATTTACTTCAATGTTCCTTTAGTAGCCCAATAACAATTTCCAATAGCAATCACATTGACAATAAAGGCAAACAAAACATAAAATAAACTGCAAAAGACAAGCCAAGACAAGAAGAGGACACCAAATTTGGCTGATGCCAGGGAAAACCCCCAATGTGGGGAAAACCCTTTGATCAATTATTCTTATTATTAAATCAAAAGTTCAGCAGAGAGAGAGAGTACAAAATTCAAATATACTTGCCCAATACAAAGCCAAAACAACCCTGTATATTTCTGCAGTCAAACTTCAGCCCTAACCAGAAAGTCAACATTGGTCAAAAAAGCAATCAAACACATCCTTTGAAGCTCGGTCACAGGAAGTCAAACACGGTCTCCAACAATGGTCAAAGTCAACTCAAACAAACAAAATTTCTGGTCAAACTCGATCAACCTACGGTCAACTCTGTTGTCAAATAGGCGTGCGAACAACACAGGTCAAACAACCCAGAAACCCTTGATTTCTATGCCAGTCAATGCGGCCTAAGAAAATTGAAATTTCGCCCCAAAAACCTCAATCAACACTGTTCAAAATCACCTCGATCAATGCTAGTCAAACTGTCTGAAATTCTACAATTTCAGTTTTGCAATTTAGCACAAAAATTTTGTTCTCCTAGCCGCACGTGTGAGAGAGAGCGAGGTTGCCCAAGTTGTATGAACCAAATCTGATGAAGAGAGAGAGAAGAATTTGTGAGTGATGGATGTCCAAATGAGGTGTGGGGTCTCTTGTACTTATAAACTTCGTTGTGGGTGAAGAGACACATCCATTGGGCTTCTTGAGCCTACAAAATGATGGAGTCGACCTGATCAATTTGCCAATGTGTGGGCATAAATTCAAAATCACACCTTTGCTTGTCCGAATGAGATGATCTTTATATCAATCTTCGACCTCTTGAAAAGAGGAATCAAATGCAATCATCATCTCCATCAAATGAGTTGTCCCAAGGTGGAATTTGGCCCTAGTTGTCAATTTTAACACTCTCTCTCAACTAGGGAGAATTCCACCTGCCAATCCATATGTCGTCATCTACCATCTTTGTCATCTCATCACTGCATTGTTAAACCATGAAGTAATAATGAAGAAGAATCGATCGAGAATGAGTCACAAGACCTTACCACTATCCACTGAAAAAAAGTCAGTTCAGAAATAGAACCTCAAATGATCCTAGATCAAGTTGTTGAACACCATGCATCCTAGACATAAGGAGTATGGTAGTACATGATGCATCCATCGGCAATGCTATGGTCCCTATCCACATTTCCCAACTCATTGGCCAGATGAGAGGTATTTCCCATGAGTCCCAAACTGCATGGGTAGGATGTATGTTGAGGCATCAGTAGGAGAAGGTGAACCACTCATCCTATGCATATGTCAATCCATAGGGGAAGGTGAACCACCCACCCTACACGCATGTGTCTAGTAGGGGAAGGTGAACCACTCACCCTACACACGTCACCATGGGGTATCACGGAGGAAGGTGAACCACTCACCCTATACATAGCACACCACATTGGGGAAGGTGAACCACTCACCCTACACACAATGCACCACATTGGGGAAGGTGAACCACTCACCCTATGGTCACTCATAGCTCCAAGAAGTACCCCAAGCCCCTAGGAGCTCCCAGAGCTTAGTGTTCAACTCAAGCGTGACCCTCATGGGAGGGTCTTTCCACGACTCCAAGTCTCTCTCAGAAGGTTAAGAATTTGATCTTCCCAAGGGCTTCATCGGGATATCTACGACCTGCTCATCAGACCTAACGTGTTGGAGCCTTATTTCTCCCCGTTATACCATATCTCGAATAAAGTGGTACCTGATATCAATGTGCTTGGAGTGGTCGTGGAACACGATATTCTCTGAAAGGAAAATCCCACTATGTTTGTTGTGGAAGATCACGGTGGTATCTAGATCGTGCTCAAATAGCTCACTGAAGTGCTTCCTCACCCAAACAGCTTCACAACAAGACATACTTGCTACAATGTATTCGGCCTCAGTGGTGCTTACTGCAACCAATTTATGCGTCCTACTCATACAAGAAATTGAAGCAGACTCCAATGAGAAACAACATCCAGGCGTGCTCTTACAATCCACCACACTACCAACCCAATCAGCATCTGTATATCCATGCAGCCTCAAACTTCCGGCAGTGTATCTCAATCCATAATAGATTGTGCCCCGGAGATATCTCAAGAGATTCTTAGCAGCAATCCAATGTATGTGATGAGGCTCAACCATAAATTGACTCAACGTGTTCACAAAGAAGCATATCTCAGGACGGGAGTTTACCAAGAACATTAGGGCCCCCACAAGTTGTCTATATTCGGAAGGGTTCGCTAATTCGGGCCCAACAACACTTCCACATAGTTTCTTGAAGTTGAGTTCCATCAGAGTAGACACGGACTTGCAATTAACCATCCCACATCTCTCAAGTAGCTTCACAATGTATTTTCCTTGAGAAAGGAAAATCTCACTTGCCTTTTGCCAGACATCCGGGCCTAAGAAGTAGTGTATCAGTCCTAGGTACTTCATCTCGAACTCCGAAGCCAACTCCCTTTTGCATTGATAAATGAAAGGGTCTGCACCTATCAAAAAGAGATCATCCACATAAAGGACTAGAATGAGAGGCTTGTCATTCTCAACCTTGAGATATAGGTTAGGATCAACATCACTCCTTGTAAATCCCAGCTTCTTTAAATAGCTATCAATCCTCTCTTACCAAGCCCTAGGGGCTTGCTTCAACCCTTTGAGGGATTTTTTCAACCTGCATATGTGTATCCTTCGATCCTGCACATCTAACCCCTCAAGTTGTTCCCAGTAGACTTCGTCCTTAAGCAAGCCATGCAAGAAAGCAGTCTTAATGTCCATTTGGGGTAGGCTCCATCCTTGAGAGACAACAAAAGCTATAATCGAATGGATAGAGTAACTGGTGCAAATATATCATCATAGTCCACCACTTCCTTTTGAGAGAAGCCTCGAGCAACGAACCTGGCCTTGTATTTTTCAGCACTTCCATCAGCTCCATGCTTAATTTTGTAAAGCCATTTAGAGGTGACCACAAATTTGTCCTTGCGTCTAGGAACCACATCACAGACATCATTCTTCATGATGAATTCGTACCTCCTCATTCATCGCATCCTTCCACACTTGGTGTATCATGGCTTCTTCGAACATACAAGGCTCAAATTGAACAATGGTAATCATGGCAGCAAGGTATCCTTGATACCTGGTGGGCTCTAAACTTTCATGAAATGTCCCTCTTGGAGCAATATGCTCCTCAGCATCTTCAAGAGTGTCTTTGAGCCACAACGGTCTTTTCCTTGAGGTAGAGGCATCACTAGGAGGTGGATCAATGGGATCCATTGGATCCTCAACATCAGGCATAGGCTCATCAGATAAAGGTTCTTCCTGCATTCCGATAGCATCATCATTTTCTTTTCCTGGAATGGGGAGATCTTTGGCTTTCCCAAGAGTAGTGTCTTCATCGAATGTGACATCATGGCTTACTTCCACATCTCATTGACCAGGAACATAGATTCTATATGTCTTTAAGTTTTCACTGTAGCCCACAAAATTTCCTTTCTTCCGCATGCTCCCAACTTGTTTCTTTTCTCTTTAGGCACATTAAAATATACGGGACAACCAAATATTCTAAAATGAGAAACATCAGGTTTCTTACCCGTGAAAACTTCTTCGGGTGTTTTGAAATTCAATGCTTGATGTGGATACCTATTTTGAACATATAAGGCGGTATTTGCAACTTCTCCCCATAAGAATTTCGGTAGAACTAGATCATGAAGCATGGCATGGGTGGCTTCCATGATCGTTCGATTCTTTCTTTCAACAACTTCATTTTGCTCGGGTGTGTATGCAACAGTTGTCTCCCTTTTAATGCCTGCAACAGTCATTGAATTCATTTGATTCATATTTGGTCCCATTGTCGGTCCTCAATATTTTGATCTTCTTCCCTATTTCATTCTCCACCAAGGCTTTGAAAGCATGAAACCATTTGAAGAATATCAGAAGTTTCACTTTCGATTGAGGTGAATGGTCCCCTTATAAGTTTCCCAGCTGCATAACCTTGACAAACACCTTCATGATTCATGTTGAAATCGGGCATACTTGTGAACATCTTCTTTACCCTAGAGCTAAGGCATTGTAATGAAGGTGGGAAAATCTTCAGTGCCACAATTCAGATTGAAGAGAAGTGTCGCAAAACATGGCAAAGGACTTCCTCCAACTTGATAAAGACCATCAACCCTAAATCCAAGTGTAAATACATCTTTAGGGTTTCCTTGCCAATGACGTACCTTTCCATCAACGAATCCTACCTTGAAGCCTTTATCTTCCATCATAGAAATAGATATCGGGTTCTTCTTCAAATCAGGCACACACAATAATTCTTGTAGATGGATGGTTTGACCTTTGATTCAAGTGAAAAGTGAAAGTACCTATTCCTTTCACAGCATAGGTGGCATTATCTCCAAGTATGATTTGCAAGTTAGTCTTCTTTTCAACCAAATTCAAGAGGGCCTTGAGGCTCCACTATCAATCAACCAATGATCCAATGTATCTGGAGGAGAGGCAGTAGATAAAGCGGAAATAAGATAACATTCATTTTGTTTTCTACAACATTACTTTCCCCATACCAGGAATTTCTTGATCCTTTGGGAGGACAACCATTTCCATATCAAGCAGCGAGAGCATTCCTCTTTCCTTTGTTGTTGAACCTGTTGTTCCTTTGATTGCCATTGCCTTTATAGTTGGTGTGGTTGTTGTTGTCATCATCCCTTGGACTATCCTTCTTGTGAGGACACTCTCTAGCATAGTGGCCAAACCTTTTGCAATTGTAACATCTTCCTCTTCTTCCTTCATTGAATCTCAGCGTAAAACCTTGACCTTGTCTTCTTGGACAAGCGTTGTTCTCAATGTGGAAAAAGTTGAAGTCGGGATTAAATCGGCAAAGGTCCAAAAGTTGAAAAAGTTGTTAAAGTCGGGAGTTTTTCGAAAAAGTCGGCAAAAAGTCTGCAAAATTAAAAAAAGAATACAAAAATATTCATTTTTTAAAAAATCCGGACTTTTTCAATAAAATCCCAACTTTTTCAATAAAATCCCAATTTTTCAATAAAATCTCGATTTTTTCAAACAAACAAAAAAAAAAAATCATTAAAGAAACTACCACGATTATTTGGAAAAAGTCCCAATTTAATCCCGACTTTTTCAACTCGGAAAAAATCGGCCGATTTAATCGGCCAGCCAAAAAAATCGCGTTTTGGGGATTTAATCCCGAAATTTTCCCGACTTTTTCCACACTGGTTGTTCTTCCTTTTAGCATGAGCAGAGAAAACGGCATGATTATTTCCATTTGAGGGCTTATCTCTTTCCATCATCCTTATTTCTTCTTGAATGCTTCTAGCCAATAATTCATTAAAACCCAAAATCTTGTCATTGTTGAGGATGGTCATGTTAAACACATTCCATTCTCTTGTAAGACCTCCAAGTGCAATAAGAGTGAGCTCCCTGTTACCAAAAACTTCTCCAATAGATAGAAGAACATTCTTGATTTTGGTAATCCTCATGAAGTAGGATTGAATGGACTCTCCTCTATCCATCTGAATGTCTTTAATCTTGTTCTTGAGAAAGAGAACATGACTTGCATTGTTTACTTTGAACATCCCAACTAGCTTGTCATACATCTCCTTAGATGTTTCCAAATCAGAAATATAGGCAACCAATGGCTTGTAAATGGAATCTACAATAATTTTCTTAGCTTTGACCTCACCTTTCTTGAATTTTGTTTTTGCAGCATCGGGTGCATTTGAAGGAGGCTCTCCACCACTCTTCCCTTTACATTGTCCATAGCATCATTCTCTTCCAAAGTCAAATCCAAAGATATCTTCCATGCATGATAGTCGGATTTGTCCTTAAGTTTATCCTCGGATTTGAAGTATGATCTAGTCATCATTGAAGCTAGCTCAAAAATTTTGTCCAACAGCTTTCCTTAGTGATTGCTTTTCTCACTCCTGCTTGGGCTTTATCTTCACTTGGGCTTTGATACCATATTAATTTTAGTTAACAATGGTATGTTCTATGCTTAGCACAATTTACTTCAATGTTCCTTTAGGAACCCAATAACAATTTCCAACAGCAATCACAATAATCACATTGACCGTAAAGGCAGATAGAACATAAATAAACTACAGAAAACAAGCCAAGACAAGACGACACCAGAGTTGGCGAATGCCAGGGAAAAACCCCAATGTAGGGAAAACCCTTTAATCAATTCTTCTTATTATTAAATCAAATGTTCAACACAGAGAGAGAGTACGAAAGTCAAATAGACTTGCCCAATACAACGTCAAAACAACGATGTAAATTTCTGCAATCAAACTTCAACCCTAAACAGAAAGTCAATGTTGGTCAAAACAACAGTCAAAGACCTCCTTTGGAGCTTAATCAAAGGTAGACAAATTCGGTCTCTAGCAGTGGTCAAAGTCCACTCAAAACAGTCACAAAAGTTTTGGTCAAACTCAGTCAACTTGCAGTCAACTCTGTAGTCAAACAGGCATGCGGTCAACGCAAGTCAAATAGCCCAGAAAACCTCAATTTTTGTGCCAGTCAATGCAACCTACGAAAATCGAAATTCTGCCCCAAAAACTGCAGCGAAAACTTTTCAAAATCACCTTGGTCAACGCTGGTCAAAGTGTCTGAAATTCTACAATTTTGGTTCTGCAATTTAGCCCAAAAATTTTGTCCTCCTAGCCCCAGAGAGAGAGAGAGAAGTTGCCCAAGCTATATGAACCAATCTGATGAAGAGAGAGAGAAGAATGTGTGAGTGATGGATGTCTAAATGAAGTGTGAGGTCCCTTGTATTTATACACTTCGCTGTGGGTGAAGAGACACATCCAATGGGCTTCTTGAGCCTACATGTCTGGGCATAAATTCAAAATCACACTTCTGCTAGTCCAAATGAGATGATCTTTATATCAAACTTGGACCTCTCAAAAAGAGGAATCCAATGCAATCACCATCTCCATCAAATGAGCTGTCCCAAGTTGAAATTTGGCCCTAGTTGTCAATTTTAACACACACCCCTTAGACCAATAGATGGCCCAATCACAATAGAAATTTTGAAGTAGTCAAGTTGTTTCTGATGTCATACAGCTGAAGAGGCTTGGACTGGTTAAGATTGCTTGCAAATCATGTCATTTTTGTACATGCCCTTGCTGCTCCTTGTTAGGGCTTGTAGCATACAGCCCTCATAAACACATCCACAACATCCAACTGTTGTGGCCTCTCTTCAAGTCAATTTGTCCTTCTTCTCGTTTGAGTCTTCACTTAATCCACCACGCAAACTTGCATGCCAACCAACTTTCATGAAGATGGGTCTGCAGTTAACCTAGGTTCATGATCATCCTCTCGTCCCTCTGATCAACAAGATAATTCTTGCAGCTAGCATGAGGTAGGCCCCTTGAGAAAGTGGCCCACCAAGGAGAGGATTTTCACACCACAAGCTCACACCCAAACCCTCCTTATGCTTGCAGTCATCCTCCATGACAGCGCAGATATGTGATAGGAGATAAGGGAGCCCAGATCAGTACTTGTATAAGCCCAAACTTGCCTTTAGCAGACTCTGCCTCCAACCTAACGAACTCAGCCCAAACAAGACGCCAAATTGTCCCTTCCTCCTTCACTACAGCTAACCTTCCTCCTGCGCCCATTTCAGAGAGAGAAATGTGTGATATGTTGTGTAAATGAGGTTGAAGGCACCTTTATATATACAACTTGTTGGGGTCGAGACGTGATCATTGGGTTTGATGAGCCTACATAGAGTTAAGGGCGGCGACCTTGATAATTTACATGTGAGAGAACATAAATTCAAAAATATTTTTTTCTTTGACCAAAATTGATGATCTTTAGGTTGATTTTGAGGAATTTAATGAAATAATTTTCTTCATTAAATGAGTTGTCCAAAGTGGAATTTGGCCCTAGTTGCCAATTTTAACACTTGCGCAGTCGTTTGTGGAGGCCTCTCATTGTGGGGGCTTGATTTAGGATTTTGGGGCTCAATTGGCTTGGGGACATAAGGGGACTACTGGGTGAGATTACTTAGCATTTTGGAGGTCTTGGGCAGCGGTATTTCCAGGTGGTTCAAATTACTGCACTGATTGAGGAGCACGCCATAATTGGGGGTAATTTCGGAGGTTGGACCTAGGCCCAACCCTTTCTGGGTCTTTGTAGGTTTGTTGAGGAGAGGCCAAGGCTAATTTCTCACAATCTTTTGAGCACTCTAGAGGGGCTATACAACAATCCCTTTCCAGCCAGCAGTTGCAGATTTCCAGGGCCAACACAGAAATTGAAGAGGAAGTGCTTCTTAGCATCCCAGCGACATAATTTCTCACCTGGGCTTTGTCAAGCTTGCTTTAGCTAGCCCAGGTGCACACATTTCATACAAATTTTGTACTTTCCTCTCATATAATAAAATGGCTCAGTTCTGCGTAGTTTTTGGCTGAATTTGGGGATGTCTAATTGCATGTTAAATCTTATGTGTTGCATGTGAAATTTTGCTTTGTTTATCATTGTCATTTCATAGTAGGAATATTACAGTGGAATCAGAGCTCCAGTCTTGGCTCAGTCGTGGGGACACTTCTATGACCATAGAGGAAAAGCATAACATTACCTACCGAAGGCAAAGATACAGGAATCGGGAGAGGGAGTTGGAGATCACACTTGATGCTGAGATCCTAAAACAGGAGGTAGAGGAAATAGACATGGTGGAGCCCAAGAGCAAAGAGAAGGCAGCTTTTGAAAGCCTCTTGAGGGCCCTAAGTGACTTGGCCAGGGGACAGAAGAAGACATTGTAAGAGATTAAGCAGCAAAACTGGGACAAGGGCATTCACCAAGATTTCTTGTTTGGGGGAACTTCAGGGGCTTCCCACCAGTATGACCATCATTCCCCCTTGACTCACCCACATGCTTCCAATGGGCCAACCAAGACTACGTTGCCCACATTTTTGCCCTCAAGAGCAAGTGAGCAGGTTGGTCAGGGATGATATGCTTATGGGAGAATATTTTCTGCAATGGCAGTCTATGGGGGAGGATTTTCGAGCTGCACTGCCCTTCCAGGATTTCTACGAGCTCAAGCAAAATGACAAGAGCAAGGGCGTACGGGGCTCAAGCAGGCAGAATTCGGAGTTGCAACATACTATTGGGAGGATGTCTCTATCCAATTTTGGTGGGTCATCCAAGTGCACGACTAGGGCATGGGTAGAGAAGTTGGACACATACTTTTAGCTTAACTGGATGACTGAGGTGGAAGCCATCAAAATGGCTACCTTGCACTTGGAGGGGGCAACACATGATTGGTGCTTCCATGGGTTGACCACACTAGGGCATGCCAGCCTGACTTCCTACGAGGACTTCACATGGAAATTTGTGGAACATTTTGACAGGAGGCATCCAGAGGCACATTTCAGAGAGTTGACACAGCACAGGCAGATAGGCAACCTCGAGCACTACATATTGGAGTTTTTGAGGGTATCAGTGATGGTGCCAGGCTTGTTAGATGCCAGGAGGGTCTATACCTATGTTGAGCGCTTGATTGAGCCTCTATGTGGGCTAGTGAGGTCCCACAAATCCACCACTTTACAGGAGGCAGTATCTTCCACCAGGGATTTGCAGGATGCAATTACCAAGGCTAGGGTACTAGTTCCACCACAAGCTTCTTTCCCACAAAGGGGTCATGACACTAGGCCTCCTCCATAGCAAGACATTCAGGAGCATTGGTCGTTCGACGATGAGACCTGGAGAGACATCTGTAGGAGGAAGTTGTGTTTCACTTGCCAAGAGCCATGGGCACCAAGCCATAGGTGTACCAAGGGAAAGGAACACTACATAGAGGTGTTTTCTTATATTGAGCCAAAGGATGATGTAGAGCAGGAGATAGGCGTTGGTGATGATGAACGACAGGTGAAAAGAGGAGGAGGAGGAGGCCCACCACCCCCACCAGGAGGAGTTCCTTTCTTCCCTGCAGCAAGAGTTATCAGTTCACTTAGGGGAGTGTCGAAGTACCTCACTTTGAGGATCAGGGGCACTTTGCAGGGACAACGTGTTTCGGTGCTAGTAGACAGTGGGGCAACCTACAATTTCGTAGATGCCAAGATGGTGGAGAGGAGAGGCATACACACAGAGTCCCTTGAGGGCTTCTTCGTCTTGGTGTCAAGAGACCATACCATGCAATGTACTAGATACGTTCTCGAGATGACAGTGGTGATGGGGAACTATTCGATGACAAACCATTTCTTTGTGCTTGATGTTCTTGACACCAATGTGGTGCTTGGTGTTCAGTAGCTCTACCCTCTGGGGCACGTTACCACTGATTGGCAGAAATTGGAGATGCAGTTCACAGGGCTAGATGGGAAGTTGGTTTTGTTGAGAGGCATGCACTCATATCCCCCAACAGGCAGTGTCAGCGCACAAGATGGAGGCAGACTTGAGACATGGCGATATAGAGTGGGTTGTAGAGCTCAGGATATCTAATGCAGGGGGCGGGCCCAAAGCACCACACCCAAACATCTAGGGCATTCTAGACAGGTACCCAAGAGTGTTTGGAGACATCCCACCGAGCCGACCACCTGACAGGGGTACAAGTAGTCATCACGACCCCATATAGACATCCCAAGGCCTATTGGGATGAGATTGAGTGAGCTATCAAAGAGTTATTGGCATTAGGGTACATTAGGCCCAGCAGTAGTCCCTTCGCTTCATCAGTTGTTCTGGTGAAGAAGAAGCATGGTACGTTGTGGATGTGCATTGACTACAAAGCTCTTAATAAGAAGACGTTGAAGAACTAGTACCTCATCCCCCGCATAAATGAGCTTATGGATGAGCTTAGAGGAGCCAAGTACTTCTCTAAGATAGACTTACGTTTGGGGTACCATCAAATTCAGGTGAGAGATCAAGATATCCCTAAGACAACTTTAAGGTGTTACAACGGCCACTTTGAGTTTTTAGTTATGCCCTTTGGGCTGACAAATGCACCTGCTACTTTCCAATCTTGCATGAACCATGTGTTCCGCAAGAGTTGCACAAGTTCGTGTGGGTAAACATATTGATTTACAACATGACATGGGAGGAGAACCTACAGCATATAAAGGAGGTGCTTCGTATTTTGGAGGGGTAGCAGTTTTATACAAAGTTGTCCAACTATCAGATTGGGTTGACTGAGATGCTCTACTTGGGGTACATTACTAGAGAGGATCGAGTGCGAGTGCATGAGGAGAATATTAGAGCCATCTGAGACTAGTTAGTTCTCCGAAATGTGACTGAGTTGAGGGTATTTGTGGGCATTTTCACATAGTATAGGAAGTTCGTATAGGGCTTCTTGCACCTAGCGGCACCCCTCACAGACTTGACTAAGAAGGTGGTGTTGACCCTGCCGCCTGCACCTACCTACGAGTCAGTGAGAAAAGCCTTCAACCCCACAAGGTGTGGTTGGTGGCAGGGAATTCAGAGAAGGGGCTGTCACACTAATCCCAACTCTCTCC